>VURO01000832.1:0-36280 GCA_015108175.1 Pelvicachromis taeniatus
GTTGTTGGGGTTATTCTCTGGATCTGGCTGATCCTACTAACCCAAAACCTTAGGACTGTATATTTGCGGATGAATCAACACACAAGCGAGTTTCATTTTAAGTGACTACATGGAAGAGACAGGACGGGACGAGGAGACCCAGAGGTCTTCACCTCTGACCCGCTCTCTCTCCTGCTTCCTTCTGTCTGACTCCCTGCTCCTCCTCCTGACTCCTCCCATGCAGTCACCTTATTTATTGACACACAAGAATTGGCAACACCTCCAATGTAAACCACTCCCACATGGTGTTTAACAAAGCCTGTGTGTGTGTGTGTGTGTGTGGAGAAGACCCCAAATGATCATGTCATAAAACTCCCCTGCAACAGGATGTCAGGAAGCTAACATTTGTCTTCTCTTACGTGAACCAACAGTCTCCAAAGTTCACAACCTTCCTTCAAGCATTTGGCGTGGCAAAGGAATGTCTTTGTTCATACAGTCAAACTAAGGTCTATACAGTTTCATATATGCAGCAACAATCACAATAATGACAACATTAAAGTATTTACTCTAACAAGGGATGTTTGTGGAGGAGGAAAAAACACCAAGTTGCTTTATGTGTACATCTTTTAAAGAGTTTCCCCAGTTTCTTTTCTATTTTTGTATTCAGGGAAATCTCTCTGGAAAAGAGTCATTCCATAAAAATCAGTCGGTGCCTCCCACTTGACCCCCTCAGAATCTGTTTTTTAACTTTTTCTTTAAGTGTAGAATAATGTTAGTGTTTAAGCGTTAGTTTAGTGTTACAATGACATTAGTGTTTAATGCAAACTATGAATATTTTCTGAGTTACAGACCCTCAAAGTAAATTTTTTATTTCACCTTCCTGCTTTCTATCATTTTTGATCCGTTATAACTGTTCTACAAATGCAGGAGATGGAAAAAGCAAATCAGTGTTACGCTGTCAGCATGATGGGATCTGCAGAGCGACAGAAATATCATTGGTACCCTGGATGTTTGATCTGTTTTCTAGTAATTCACTGGACAAAGATTTTTATTTTTTAAATGTTTAAACTTTTATTATATCAACATGTGAGATATGTGGCTGATCCAAATAAGTTATATCATCTGAAATGTGACTTACATTTTGATCTTCTTGTGAGTCCTCCCATGACAACACGCTTGAATGTGGCTTATGAAACAACATTGGTGTTATCATGTTCTGTGAAATGGGTAAAACGTGTCATTATATGTAAGCCTGAAAATATTCATAGTCTGAAGGAAAAACTTTGCATGACTTCAGTAAATATCTTGAAGTTACTGTACATACACAACATGCAGATTCTGAGGGAGTCAGGTGGGAACTTTTTAAGATTTGTTTTATTTTTTATTTTATTTTTTAAATTTATTTTATTTTTTGTTTTTTATGGAAGGACCCAACAAGCTCTGTATGTGAGAGCCGGACAAAAGGCGGTAGGCTTGGATGTTTTTTTTATGGATGCCACTACTGTTATGGGCAAATACAGAAATCTCTCAAACTGTAACCACTGCAAACTCGTGTAACCGCTAATAGAGCTGTTTTTTTTTTTTCCAACTTCCTTTCTGCCCATAACTCAGGTGGGATCCATAACTTGGTGTTTGAGTCGTTACAGGACAAAGCGAACTTCTCGAGTATCTAATGCATGCCTAGTTTTTAAGCATAGGTACTGTTTACCCGTGTACACAAGTTTGAATATGTAAATGGTAACATTACACCCGTGACTCAATGCACTCGGATGACGACTAGTCCAAGTCTTTTTCTTTTTTTTTTTCTGTCTGTTTGTTTACAAACTGGATTTGTATACTTGACTACAGGATACGTTTTTGTCGTGTGTGTGTGTGTGTGTGCGCGCGTGTGTGAGTGTAAACGTGTGCTTTCTGTATCAGCAACGTTAGAATGCAGTTACATAGAGGGCCACTGACAAGTCGCATCATCCTCGCCACATGACGGCAACTTTGGTGTCACCGTTTTCACCTGTCAGCTGCTGTTGCATTGTGTGGTATCTTGGTGTTTGTGATGATGATGCACATACAGTGTAGTTACTGTAAGCGAGCAGTGGAGGATCAAAGCCCTCGCCTTCGGTCACAGAGGACAGACTAAAGTTCCCTGATGACTGGTTCTGTGTTCAAACCGACCTTTAACATTGTAAATCAGTTTCATTCCTGACAACAGACTAATTTGCACATGTAGACCTTTCAGGTTAATATGAAGTCATGAGAAGCTTCATGGTAAATGTACAGTCACTTAATTCAAAGACATTTCTGATTGTCATAGAAACCGTTGTTTCGTGTTCCCACTAGGATGAGGTTTTTGGTTTTGGTTTTTTGATGCTCGTAGTATGAGGATCCATTTGTGCCAAAATTATGTTCACACACAGACACACTAAGCATTTGTCAGCTGTGGGTGCCATGCAAACAGGCTTCATTTGCCCTAAATGGAAATTCAACCCCAAACAGAATCTTGAGGCAAATGATTGCAGTGATTCTGATGAGCCTGGTTGAAGCAGCGTACAGCGTACCATCATTTATTCTACAGACCTGGCTTTTTAAAACATTTTACTGTGCTACATATCAAAATGCTCTTCCCTAAAAGCTCAGACTCACTTAGTATTTAATTCAACTCAGGCACAGCCGATTGAGAGAGAGCCCTACGGTCAACTATGTGTCCCTGCAGAGGAAGAAAAAGTCACAAGCCTTCACTCGATGAACGATTACTAGCGGTTCCTTTTGTCTAGAGGTCGCTTTAATTTTTCTGCTTTTACAGCGTCCATGACCCAGTTGGAGCTCCTTTACACGCCTGTGGCTGCAGTGCAGGTCTCAAGTTTCAAGTTTTATTGTCCTACACAGATATCAATGGAAAAATCATAACCAGCAATGAATGCCCTGTACTTAGAGGCACACGAGTCTGATGCCCACCGTGCAGCTGAGGTGGGTCAGCGGTGGGAGGGACTCTGTACCAGATGATGCTATCACATTGTGTGTCTTATTATTTTTATTTGAAAGATATTAAAAGTCCAAATCCCTTGTAATAAGTATAAATCCTGTATTGGATGAGGCTCTCATCTTTTCTGAGTGCTGCTGTGCTTGTCTCTTGTTTTTGTGAACAGACATGAAAGTTAAAAAAAACTGCAAGTTTTTTCACATCCCGCAAAACGAGCAGGGCGACTTTTCGGGCGTGTTTTGGACACATAGACAGCGGCCGTACAAACGTAACTTTGACACCAATGGATCCACATACTAGCACCTAAACTGACGTTTGCATTATGCAAGGTTGCAAACGGCTGATAAAATTTTCAGAGTCGTAGGATTACGCGGCGGTTGTGACGTCAGTCAAGAACACTACTTTGACTTGTCTTTGAGGTGAAGTCTTTCCTGCACTTTTTAAGAACGTGTTTTAGATATAGAGGGACAATGTTGATGTTTTAGAAACATGGTTAAAAAAAATAATATTTACTGTGTCTTAGAGTAGAATCAAACATGTAGGAATTATTCACGTTTCCAAAACAACAGCACTCTGGTGAAAGCTAGTGAACCTTTCGAACCCACATAATGAGCCAAAAAAATAAGAATAGTGAGAGCCGGGATTAGTCGAATTTTAAGTATGAAGTCTTCTAGTGTTTACTCTCTTTGTGTTGTTGCCTCGTGAGGAGGGAGGTATTTATGTTTCAAACCACAGCAAAATGATTGATCATTACACACTCACACACTCGTATTTATTCCCCTTCAATATAAAAGTCCACCTTTGTTTCGTTGTTTCCTGTTAACATTTCTCTTGAAATGGACCAAGTGATGCAGCAGATGTCGTGTTGGGGGAGGTGCTTTGTGTTTGAGGATGTGGGGGGGGGGAAGCCCTGTGCTCTGGCTTTCCATTCACACTGTACAGAAATCTAGCATGTCTCTCCAAATGATTAATAAAGATGTCTTATTACCAAAGTCATGCGCGGGGCTTTTCTTGAATAAACTTTACTTCTTTTCTTTCTTCCTTAGCTTTGGAGGACCAGAACTGTAAAAATCCAAACTAAATGAGGTTTTTGTGGGGGTTCCTCCCAGGTGGGGTCTTTCAGGTATGTCTTACTGGGTGGAGCCCCCAGGTAGACCTACGCTGGAGACAATATCCCAGAAGAGGTGAAGGAAGTGGTTTGGGAGAGGGAGGTCTGAGCATCTCTGCTTGAACTGCTGCCCTCATGAACTTAATAAACTGCTGAAAATGAAATTTATTAAAAATCCATCCATCCATCCATCTTCTGCCGCTTATCCGGGGCCGGGTCGTGGGGGCAGCAGCCCAAGCAGAGAAGCCCAGACCTCCCTCTCCCCAGCCACCTCCTCCAGCTCATCCGGGGGAACACCAAGGCGTTCCCAGGCCAGCTGAGAGATATAATCTCTCCAGCGTGTCCTGGGTCTGCCCCGCGGGGCCTCCTCCCGGTGGGACATGCCCGGAACACCTCGCCCAGGAGGCATCCTTATCAGATGCCCGAGCCACCTCAACTTTTATTAAAAATGTAATCGCAAATACGATGTATTTTTATATATTTTAAATAATTGCTACCTGTTTGTATTTTTATACTATATTTAGTTTTTTAGTTTTATATTTTTTATTAGGTCATTGATGTATTACTTTATATATTTTTGATTTTGACAGTTTGGGCTATTCGTACGTAGCCATATAAAAACCAAAGACTAAAAGATGGACATGGCCATCATCGTTCTTGAAACGAGGACTTAGAGCTGCTGCAAAGCAATCTGTCACACCAACCAAACTGATACACATTCATGTCAGCACTATGAGTATCGTGTTGTAATTCGTTTGTTAAATGCATGGTCGTGTGCTCACTTCATACAAGTCAGTTTGACCCTCTGAAAAGAAAAAATGGTGCCCAGTGCTGCTGCTGCAGTGTGTCACGCTGTAAACAGTCACAGCATTTCCAACCCAGATCCATTCCCACCTACCTAAAACAGCTTAGTTCATCTCTGTGTTGATCATGGCTGCCGAAAAAAGTAACGATACAGTAAATTTGAAATTCACGTATTTCCTTTTCTATATTTTTACTAACACAAAATATCAAAGGCTTTCTTTATAGCCACTGGATAAAAGCCAGACTTTTAAAAAGTGTCTGTCATAAATGTTGACCTTTTGAAAGCTATGGGATGCAATAAAAACCCAGAAATGATTGGATATTGCTAAAAGTACTGTATTGTCATGACTTGCACTCTCAGATTATGTAGGTCACTGACAAGAAGGTTGTCATACATGTCATGGCATGCATGGTTTCTAGTTTGACTCAATAACAAATATCTCCAGTTTCTACTCATGACAGTTTGCGGATTTCATTGCTATTCCCTACTGGGATTCTGTTATAATAACCTTCATAGGAACTAAATGGTGACTCTTTCGAGGACACCTGTGCAGGTAATAATGTAGTTTTGGTACTGTCACAAACATCAAAGTTGATCTTTATTTGTTTGATTAATCCCAGACGTGCTCTTCTGTACTGCGAGTGTTTGTGTCGATTCAGATATTCAAACAGGAATGTACTATTGTTTGTAATGCAGTACTGAGGAAATGATCTTACACTGTGACGTTGTCGCAAAGCTTCCCCACTAGAGCTGAAAATATTTTTGTGGCTCCTGGTTAAATAACCGCCTCATTAATCAGTCTGACCACAGAAACCTGCAGATGCTTAGGTGGGCCTACAGTTTTTAGGTTGGTGTAACTTACCACAGTATTTAATTCTGATGCTAGGACTAAATTATACTTCAGGAAAAGTGCATTTTTATATTTTAGCATTCCAACTCCGACTGAAGTAAGTTATCTACATTATCCCACCACTGCTGAGACAATCTGGGAGTTGTTTCCTGTTCTGTTCAGCTTTAATCTTGGGGATTACCACCATCAGGACTGCACTGAGAGCCAGTAAATACATTGCAAAACTGAAACTGGTTCGTTGCCATTTACACAATCGTGTGTGTGTTTGTTGTTTGTTGCTGCCTTCCTGATACATTCCTGTCCAGGCTGGCCTTGTGACTGCCAGCTTATTTTCAACTTGGAAGCAGCTTCCTGTTTGGCAGTCATTTAACACTTAAACGTGGGAATATGGTATCTAAAGGCAGAATAACACACCGCCTGCCAATATATGACTAAGAGTGCGCAGGCTTACAGTTGAGACCAAACCAGTGTAGCAACTAACAGATTTTCAGCTCCATCCAAACAGCACCGACCTTAATATGACTGACACACCAAACACTTCATAGTCCTCTCAACGTATCCTCTTAAAATATGTCAGGGGGGTTTTAACGTGCACATAAGGTGGAACAAAAAGAAAAGAAAGTGATGATCCAGTTCGCAGATATCATTGAACGTGGAATATGTGCCAGATGCTCGGTGAATGGAGTTTTATAATCCACTTTCGTGGTTGAATGAGCCTTTTGTGGCAGGTTTTTGTTGTGCGTCTTCTCCACAGGAATAATATTCAGAAATCCCCTCCTCACTTTTTTCACTCACTTAAATACTTCATGTGTCATAAATGGTGCATGCGGTGAAGGAGGAAAGCTCATGATTCTTTCAGATGTCAATAAAACCCAATGAAGACTCCTTTCAAAAATAGTTTTATTAAATACTTTATGCCCTAGCTATCATAAATACAGAAAACATTAAGTTATGACGGCTATTCAGGAGTTGAAATGGAGAGGGGACCATCTGGTCTGAGGGGGTCTAGGTCTACGGGTGTTAGCCTCTCTGGGACAGCTGAACTAAATCCCACAGCAGCAGCTGGGAGAATTAATCCTGGAATAAATAATGGGGAGACGGAGCACCTTTGGCTGAGGACAAAACCGGATCAAAAGGATCACAAAAGGATCCTCCTCGCCCAGCGACCACGGCTTCTCTTCAAAGTCGAGTCTTCTCGTCCTGAGAGCGGCCACTTGTCAGTTTTTGTATTTTTAAAAAGTCTCTTCTGTTGAAAGTCTGCGCCAGGATTTCATTTCCCTTTAAAATTAAACAAACAGAAAAACATAAGTGATCATTTTGACCAATAATCTGTAAATAAATCCACGAACTCAGAACGTACACATTGCTGCCGGGCACGATCCTCTCCTGGTGTTGCTTCGTCAGACTGAACCTCCTGAAGAACTTGGGCAGTTTGAGCTTCGCTTTGGCGGATCTTGAGGAAATGCTGAAAGAGAAATGGCTCACGTCAGACTGGGCTTCAGGAGAAATGCTGTAGAGCCGAGGCGCTAATGAGAAGCTCTGTGGACAAATGGACTGCTCGGCACTGATGTGTAAATGACTCGGTATGACAGGAATTTCATATTCAGCACTGCTTCCAAAGAGGTTTTATTCTCATTTTCTGCCATTTAAAACATTTTCAGTCCTCAGCTACAACACTGTAATGTTTAAAGACTTAAAATGATAAACTCACCATTCTCCTTGTAACTGTTTAGCTTCGATCCTCTCCTGGGCAGCTGTTTGCTTCTCTCCGTCATCCTCTTCCTCTTCTTCTCTTACGTCCACATCCTCTGGTATCTGGTCCCACAGCTTGCTGTTGACCCACAGAGCTTCTCGAAGACCTCGACCTCGGCCTATGCAGGTCACCCGTCGACACAAAGGGCAGCCCACGGTGAGCAGACCGTTCCTCTCCTGTGACATCCTCTCCAGACACGAATCGCAGAAGGTGTGTCTGCAGTGGAGCACCCGGGGGATCCTCTCCACCCGGGAGTAGGGCAAGAGGCAGACGCTACAGTCGCCATCTTCACAGAGAACCATGGTCAACCCAGATAACTTGTGGATTGAAGGATTTTTCTACCAAATCTAAATTTTTAATGGGTGTGAATAGGCTTCTCGCTACGAGAAGTCCAGTGTTTAGAAACAATGGTGAAGATGATGGCTTCTGCAGGTCCCAATCTCAGCAAAGTGACTCCCTAATACATTAAAAAAACAAAACATTTTTATTAGCTATTAGAAGCATTGTTGCATCAAATTTAAGTTGCATTTGTAGTTAAGATATCCAATTAAGATGTAATAATTTAATATTTAAATAAAGGTTAATCTGGATTAACCTTTATTTAATATTTATGTTTTGTTCCAGACAATGAACCTGATTAAAAAAGACACTGATATACCAAAATACACTACCATCTACTATCTTGTGCTGATTTGAAAGAAAAATGTTTAAATAATAAAGAGTGTACTTACAGCTGGCCTGGCATGTAATTTATTGTCCGTCTTTGGGCGCACAGCTCAGCCTCTCTGCAGTGAATGGTGTCAGAAAGCCGGCTCGTCTGCCTCCTGTTAGGAGTGTCTGTTGGGTTTGTGGGGGCGGAACAGAAACGTCTCTCGCTCTTTCTCTTTCTCACGGCCCCAATCCCACCCAGCATAACAGCTGGGGAAGCAGAGCGGCGGGGACGCTCTTTGTTCAGTGTTTGAGGAAAGGCAGGTGGAGAAACGGGGGAATGACGCAATGGGAGGGGGTTGTAGTCAAACAGAAAAAAAATCTAATTAGCTTTAACACGAAAAACATTAACAACGTCTTTATGTCTTAAAATGAATTAAAATGGGTTGATGGGTTCAAGTAAAACTGAAAAGGAGGGCTCGTCCGGGATTTGAACCCGAGACCTCTCGCACCCAAAGCGAGAATCATACCCCTAGACCAACGAGCCAGTTACAAAGATTTTAGTGGTAGTGCTTTTATACCGTAACAGATCCATGACGTGACTTTTTTTTTATTGGACACGAAAAATGGTCGCATCACTGTGAGGAACAATGATCACAACCTCAATAAGAACTAACGGCTGTGAGCAAATTCCTGGAAACTGAAAATTCCTGGAAACCGACGTAAGAAATATTTTTCCTTCCAAAAATACAAATCACCACAAGGAGTAGCCAACCTACTCTATTTTATAGGTTTCTACTGTGACTGGAATAGCATATAAATCGCAGGAACACGACCACAAGACAACTAAGAAGTGAAAATGCGCAGTGGCTTGAAAACTAGCAGTGCCGACCACTTACGTAGATTACACAGTCGGTTTCACTGAAGTAAAATACAGTCCTTAACGGTACAAAAATTGGGCTCGTCCGGGATTTGAACCCGGGACCTCTCGCACCCGAAGCGAGAATCATACCCCTAGACCAACGAGCCACGTGTTCATAGGATGTCTGAGAATATCCTTTCATAGTCGACAAAGCCAAAAGGATGACATTTATTATAATATTACTTCTTACTACGCGTTATAGGTAAAAGACTAATTCCAAACAGGAACTTTAATAGCTAGACGTGCGACGTCTAGCTATTAAAGTACGCCACTCTTTGCTCTAGACAGACTCTACAACCTTTGCTCTAGTGTGACGTACAGCGTGCTGACATCACGTGTCGGAGTTACCGCTTTACCTCAGGAAGCGCGCTGTTCGGTTGTGCACAGTAGTGATGTAAACAAATAGAGTTGTGTGCGTTGAAACGGACTAGCCATAGCCAGCAGCTAACGTGAGCTAACTATGCTGGAAGCACAAACTACCTCCGTGTAGCAGTCAGGTCAGCCTATGTTTAGCTCGCTGTGTATTATGGTTTGCTAGTGACGTTTATGGTTGCTAAGTGAGTGAACTTACCGCGTAGGGAAAGCGCACGTGACGTGTCCGCAAAGCCAGTTCACTTTACGTTACTAACCTTACTAACTGTAACGATACAGACAGACGGCGTTACTTTAAACCAGATGGAGGCTTTTCTGGGGTCGATGCACAGCCCTGAAATGAGGTAACTTGGACTGCGGTTAAATAACTAACTTGGGCCATGAGCATTTACAGTAATTACGTCCTTTTCGTTATTTGTCTTTGTCTTCCAGTTCCGTCCTTTCATCGTGTGAGCCGGAGCTTCAGGAGTTGATGCGACAGATTGACATCATGATCAACGATCAGAAGAGGAAGTGGGAAGATGAGACCCGCGCTTTGGAGCTCAGGCTGAAAAGTAGAGAAGAAGAACTTTTGAACTCAAGGAGCACAATTGAACGGAGCTACCTGGAGGTGAAATAGAAGAGCCTAAGTGTGCATACTAAACATGAGCAAAGTTCCAAAAGATAAATAATGTACACGTGTTGATCCAGATTTGGTACTCCTCTCCCGATCCTGTTCGTGATATTCATGGGCAGGTGTAGCCGGTGTGAGGTGTCCATTGTGGGAACCTCAAAATCACATCCCTGTGTTGTGCAGATGATCAGATCAGAGAAACTTCAAGATATAAATACACATATAAAAGGACACACGTTTAACATTAATGTTTAGGTGTGTTTAGTCTTGGTCAGTATGTTTGGGTCTGACCCAAGTAGATGAATTAAAGAATCTGATAGCAGCAGACTCTCAGACAGTGAGTTTAAAGGAATCTCCGGGTTGATTAGCTTCATGCCGACTACAGACTCGGCCTTGCTGAGTCTGTAGTCGGTTATTCAGTCTCATTCAGCCAGTTTGCATCCAACAGATATTGTTCTTCATCAGAACATGACCATCAGCATGCGCTGGAGCAGTTTTCAGCTGGGATGAGGGCCTGCACCTACAAGTCTGAGGCTACGATCTTAGTCACAAGTGATGGAAAGGTGGAGTGTGAGGTGCTTTGCAAACTGCTAAAGTGTGTGCTGAAATCTGGGAAATAACCTAACAAGTAAGGTTGTAGATGCAAGCAGCTGAAATGAGCAACTTAGCGGTAGGATTAGGAGCTTGAACATCTGGAGGGAGCTCAGAGTCGAGACACTGCTCCTTGCTGTTAAAAGGAGCAAGTTGAGGTGGCCTCTTATCAGGACACTTTCTCCCTTTTGAAGGTTTCCCAGCGGCGTTGCTTTGTGGCGCAGCACAAAAAGAAAGAAAAATGGATGTTGCTGATATGATTGAATCAACCTTCATTTAAGTAAAACTAGATTTGGATCCTTGATTTTTGTTGATGATTTGGTGATTAGAACATTTGTAGATTGTGAAGAGACCAAAAATAAAAATATGCAGCTGGTAATGAGCATACCCTCAATATAAAGAAAGTTGCTAACCACAGCTCATAAACTGCATGTTCATATACATTTCTTCCAATGCCGTTGCTGTCCTCACCCATTACTGTAGCTTGGATTACTCCGCAAGCAGCTTGAAGATGTCCAGACTGATCGACAAGAGTTAGCTGCAAAGTATGAGCAGCAACTGCGCAAAGTCTGTGAAGAGGTGAGAAAACTCGCCTGTTACAAATCTTTTCTGCTTTTGCTTGGGCAAACGTTTACACAGTTTTTCTGTTTGTACTCATTCTCCTGCATAATTCCAAATATAGTAAGTGCATTTTTTTTTTCTGCAGTTAGATAAGTTAAAGAAAAGTTACCAAAAGCTTCAACGCAAACACCTGAAGGATGCTAACAGAGGAGTGAAAGAGACAGACCTCCAGAAGGTGAACCCTAACGTCACCCCAGTCATGCCATTGGATTGCTTCCGTCTGCTCGGTATGTGAGGCATAATCACGCTCCCCTCTCTCTGCAGGAATATCATCAGCGCTCTCTGGAGTGGGAGCAGCAGCGCACTCAGAGCCAGCAGGAGCTCACAGCCCTGGAGACCGAGAATAACAGCCTGAAAGATGAGCTCTCACACATAAAAGTAAGTTCAGTGACTTCAGCATGTAAAGAAAGCAGAGGCTTGTCTGTTTTATTCACCACGTGTTTTCTGTTGTTTCCAGTCTCAGTGGGCAGCGCACCAAGTGGAGAGGGAGCACAGGGAGTGCTGTTTGGAGGTGCAGCGCCTGCGCACTCAGCTGGATAAAGCTCAGAGAGGTCTGCACACACAGGAACTGGAACTGGAGCGTCTCCGACCACTTGAGAGTTGCCAGGTAGGTTCAGAAACCGCGAGAAGGTGATAGGACTGAAGAATTTGAATTAAACAACACTCACAGCAAGTTTCCCCGACATGTATTAAGCCTGGAAGAAACATGAAATGAAAAACACTTTCGTCTACCAATGAACTTTATCAGTGTCAAGAAACGGAGCTTTAGCACTTAATCCAGTGCCCATGAAGCTCTTAATGTGATTATTCAGTTAAGCATTTACAACAGCTCAGAGTTACTTATAGGTGTCAGTTAAAATATGTTTTAATCAGCTGAGGATTCACTGTTTTGCAGCTACTTTCCAAAGAATGGGAGGAGCCCTACGCCACAGTGGACTCCCAGGATGCGTTTGTGCAACAAGCCAGTCTCGAACGCCAAAGACTCCGTAACGAAACAGTGAGACTCAACCAAGCACTGCAAGCTAAAGATCAAGTCATTCGGTGGGTGTATGTCTAATGATGTAGTTCAGCAGCACTTACAGAAGGGGGCGTCTTGTGTCCACACTGTAGGTGGGATGTTGCCTTGTAGCAGTCAGGTTTATTCACCAAGCTTTCCAAGTGACTGAAGAGACTCTGAAGTATGTGCAACCAAAACGAGAGCTGATCAAATTCTTTAAATGCTAAGCAAAGGTGCTTCAGTGCTTCCTTTAGTGCCTCCTTTAGCACAGGATACACAGTCAAACTAAGAATGCAGATTTATGTTAGATTTATTTGAATGCAAAACCTCTATCACTAAAGAACGTTGGCTATATTAAAATAATCAGAGTTTCAGGTTTACTAATGAGCAGACAGTGACAGACTGCCCATCAACCTGCAGACTGTGTCTGTTGTAGGAAGCAATGTAAAAAATGTGGTACAGCCGGTCTGTGGGCTACTGCTTGTGCTGTTGTTGGTCTGTCAGCGACTTTAACATACGACCCGAGTGTTGAAAACCACAGCACGTGTCCACTGCAGCCACGGTCTGTACTTTTCATACTGTTGTTTTTTTCCTCTTTAATGAGCCCGTCCCCGGTGAACCAATGAGGATTCAACAGAATCCTACATCATCCAGGTCCAGTGATGTGCAGTTAGGATTTTGAGGACTGCATGTCATGTGTCCGCAGACACATTTGCTGGGCCACAAATTACACTTTAGTCCTTTTGTGTTAAGGCTTGGTTTTTTTTGTTTTTGTTTTTTTTGCTATTGTCTCGTTAATTTGACTTAATTCCCAGAAAGTCTCGATCAAGTCACAAGTTAAACTCAGTGTGACACTCCATAGAATATTTATTCCTATTTATTTCAAATTACAACATCAGTAATGAAGTGATATGTTTATGCAGCCTCCATGAATCAACACATCCTTCTTGATATCTTTTCTTCATCTTCTGATGTTTTCTGTTAAGTGACTGGGGAAAAAAGCTGGTGTTTGTCCATCAGGAAGGTTGCCATCCTGTGAATGTTTGTGTGATGTTCTTGTGCAGCTCTCTGGAAGACTGTCTGGTAGCTCAAGGCTGCACTGGCGTGGAAACCCTCAGACGAGAGCTGGAGAAGACTGCAGCCAAACTCCAAGGTGCCCAAGTGTATCAGGCCCATCTCAAAGCTGAACTGGCATGTCTCAAAGAGAGGTAATGTTTTTTTGTTTTTTAACTGTGGTCATCAAAGCTAAGTTTTTGGGGGGTTTTCATCCTGTCCTGAGCTGTAAGTAAGTAAATAGTGAGTGAGGGGAAAAGGGGTGCGTCTGATTTATATCACAAGAAGAAAAAACAAGCGCTTCGTGACAAAAAAAGTTGTTTTGGAAATTGTTTAAAGCCAGAAAGAAGCTTTTTTTTTGGACGAGTTCGCCTGCTGTATTTAGTAACCATGGATGAACATCTGATGAATAGCAAAAATCGAATCTCCCACAACCTCTTCCTGGTTCTTTCTTGTTTGCTCTTGTTTGCATCAAGACTTTATTTATACTAATGTCTGTTTATATTTGTAAAATGGCTCAACTGCCTCTTAAAGACAGTCTTCCTCTCGCTTAGAAAATGACGAATGAGGTCATCAGTCAGTTAGAAACCAAAGCTTTTACTTGTCCAGGTTTATGTGAGTTAGAGACTTAATCACCTTTCTCCAAATCAGACGCATTTCAGGATTCAACTGTCAGGAGAAAGGGAACCAGGGGAGCAAAAAGTTGCAGAGCGATGCTAAACTGTTGTTGTCCTTGTGTGGGAATATTGAATATTAACGTAGTTTTTGAATGTCTTTGGACCTCAGTGGTCCCTTTATAAATGTGTGTATATACGCTGAAGTAAATTAATGATTTGATTCAACTTTTTTTTTTCTGTGCTTGTTTGTTTTTAATTTGTCGAATCATTGCTTTTATTTGTCTGGACTCAGGCTGCAGGTGGTGAGTAAACAGAGAGATGACAACTTGAAGACGGAGCAAGAACTGAGAAGCCTGAAAACTGAATGTGACTCTTCTGTGGCTGAAGCGAAAAGGGTCTGTTTTTTGTTTTTGTTTGTTTGTTTTTTCATTCTTGTTCTGGTTGTTTAATGTCAGCTCTCCGTCACTACCTCCTGTTCCCCGTGCATTTACAGCTCAGAGAGGACCTGGAGCGGGCCAGGCAGACTCACAGCGGCGAAGTTGAGGGAATGAGAAAGGAGGTGTCAAAGCTGACCAGCGAGCTGCACGAGTGCGACCTCGCCAACGCCGCTCTGAGCGCTTCCTCGTCCAGCATCAAGCAGCAGCTTCGCAATGAGACAGAGCAATCAGAGAAGAAGGCTGCTGAACTCAAAGTGAGTTAATTCAGTTCAATGCAGGACCAGTTCACAACAATAGTGATTATGTAGGTGAAGACTTTGCAGAATTTATTCTAGAGAGAGAACTAGAATGGTCAGACGAGCCTCTATGAGCAACAATCCCTTGAAACGTGGAGATAATCGGACTCAGCGAGCAACAGCCATCTGAGGCCGCTTAAATCCTCTCCTGCTTATAACAGCAAGTTTATAAATGATCTAGATCAGGGGTCACCAACATGGTGTCCGCGGGCACCGGGTAGCCCGCAAGGACCATATGAGTAGCCCGCGAGCCTGTTCTAAAAATAGCTCACTATAACAACTTACCAGTAAGCTGCATCTATTTTTATTTTTTGTTGCTATTTTTTTAAAATCACAATTGCATTGGTGTCAATTTGTTACAGATAATATATTAAAAAATTGTTTATTTTTAAATATTCAGCGCTAGCTGGTCTCCACGGAAACAGTTGCCATAATCAGTTTCTTTACATAGATGAATATCATTAATTATTAATGATAACATATAACTAAAGTTAAATTGAGGAAATTTGTTATTTCAGAAGTGTGTGTCAAACTGGTCGCCCTTCACATTAATCAGTACCCAAGAAGTAGCTCTCACTTCTTGGTTGGTGAGCCCTGATCTAGATTGATGGACTGCAGGAATTCTGTTAGGGCCTACAGAGTGAAACTTTTTTTTTTTTTTTTAGATCATAGCTTTATAAGACAGGGGTTCTATTTGCTGCACCAGAAGCTTGCACCCAGAAAAATGGTGGAACCTTACAAAGCCGATAGTGTAACGTCCCGTCCTCTGCTGTTCTCCGTTTGTGTAATCAGCTCTATAGAGCCTGTTTGTTTTCCACCTAAGAAATATTGGTATATTTAAAATAAACAGGAGGAGTATAACCAATTACAGAAATATCGCTTTGCATTTAATGTAAACATAACATCTTTCTAACTTGTTTTTACAGACGCTTTAATAAATAAGGCACTAACCCCCCAAACCTCGACTTCCTGAAGGCTGGTTTGCTATTTCTTAGAATTTATTCTTTATCTCCAGCAGATTAATACAGGCTGTTTTATGCTGAATGTGAAATGATGTCGTCTTCTTTGAGGTTCATTACATTTTTCTCATTCTTTCACAGATGACTCAGGCACAGGTGGAGATTGTACAGGCTGAGAACCAGCACCTGAAAGGTCTGCTGCAGAGACTGCAGCCTCAGTCACCAAAGGTTTGTCTGCCTCGTTATCAGTCATCACTCACTGCTACAGACAGGAGGCTTTTCTTTGTGCCTCTTCTGACTCACCCCTCTGTCGTTTTAACTGCCTGAATCATTCCTCGCTCCACAGAGGGGAGGCTCACCGCTTGCCTCCCTGAGGGAGAGTTATGTGTCCTCTCTGAGCAGCCTGGACCAGGAGAATCGACAGTTAAGGCAGACACTCGCTGAGATGCGGTCACAACTTGAGGCCTCCAATCAGAGCAGTCAGGATAAATATAAACACGCTGTGCTCAGCCATGCTGCGACTGACCAAGAGCAGTCTGCATATAACAGGTAGCAAGCATATGTACACAGGCTGACTATTTTCCAACAGTGTTCGCCTGTAAAAGAGGGCAATTTTCAGTATTTTGTAAAAACTGAGACATAAAGTGTTTGGTTGTTTTTTGTTTTTTTTAAATAGTTTGGGGTGTTATTTTGTCACAGGCCACAGGAGGACATGCAAGTCAGAAAAGCTCAGGCTCTAGAGAACACCACTCGCTATGAAGGAGACAACCAGATGCTCTTTAAAGAGCTTCAAACCTCGTCCAAGACATCCACAAAGCTGTCCGGCATCCATTCCCAAGGCATCAGGCCTCATTCATCCGCCTCCTCGTCCTCCAATAGCAGCACCACAACAAGACTGTCCATGAGAAACTCTGTGCCAGTCTTAAGCTCCAGCAAATCTGCAGCTGATGGACAAAACTCGCACCCAGGAAACTCTCTGGCCAACAGAGATAAAGCGATTTCTTCTCCCGCTTCAGAGGTGAGCCTCATCACAATTTATGTTCTAAAACATTTAGAGTGACGAATCCTACGGTTGCATTTTTGTTCCCTCTTTAGGACCCTTTGTCTGCATCGCCGACCGACGCTGTGGTCACTCGTTTCCTGGAGGAAGAGAACCTACATACTCAGGAGCTGCTGCAGAGTTTGAACGGCCACATCGTCAGGATGAAGGAGAAGAGCAGCAAGGCACTCTCCAAGTTCCTGCACAGCAGCTCGGAGCTCGAGTCTGCCCGGATATCAGTGCAGGATGGTCAGTGATGCAGTCACAACAGTGCCCGCTGTGTTCTTGTGCTTTATTATGTCATCATGAATGACAGCAGATGAGTTTGTGCGTATCTTGATTGAGTGTTTTCTACATTTATGCATCAAGTCTGTAGTAAAGTTTTTAGGCTGTTACACCTGAATGTGTATTTATCTGTGTGCCAGAAGAAGCTGGACAGCTTCCAGTTCTGAAAAAGCAAAACCAGAAAGCGCCTTGAAGCTGTATTTCTTCTAATGGCCAGCAGGGGGCCAATCCCGCCGTAGCAAAACAAATCAATTTAATTTGTCTGTCTGGCAAAATTGGCCAGTGTCTCCCTTTGCCTGTGACCTCCTGTAACACTTTCCTATGTGCTCAGTCTATAGCTTGAGGTCTTAATGAGAACAGCGTGATGTCCACTTCCCAAATTGTGGTCCCCTTTAGTGTCCAGAAGGCAGTTAAAGTTGGTATGCTTTAGGGCATGTCTACCTTGTGATTGACAAGATTGCCCTAAATCCTGCACTGCAAGATTCAGGAAGCAGGAGTTTTCAAAAACAGGACTAGTCACAGTCGTAGTCACCATGGTCTTCAGTCTTTTATTTATTTTACTATGTATGGTATAATGTGGTCCAACACCACCGAAGTCAAATGTACAGGTAGAAGGACAAGATCATGATGTTTGAGTAGGAGAACTTGGTTGGTCCAAACTGCTGTTTTTGTTTTGTTTTTTTTTGTTTTTTCTTGACCTGCACATTTTATTTTATTGTCTGGAATGCAGCATGATGGGACATTTGCATTTCCATCCAGACAGGCTCATGGTGGGACCATCCTCCCCACACGTCTGTCATAACTTAGAAAATACCA
Organism: Pelvicachromis taeniatus; assembly: GCA_015108175.1. Lineage (NCBI taxonomy): Eukaryota > Metazoa > Chordata > Actinopteri > Cichliformes > Cichlidae > Pelvicachromis > Pelvicachromis taeniatus. The sequence goes on from VURO01000832.1 coordinate 17,736, forward strand.
CATCATTTACACTGCTTCCATGATAGAGGGAGAGTCACACACACACATACACACCATTCTCAACACCCGTCTGCATAGGCCCTCCAGCTCATCAAGCGCAGGAATGCGTGCACCGTGCCAATGCTGTCATGGACCTTCATCCCCTGCAGCGTGCTTCGTCCTCATCATTAGAAAGCTGATGGAATGTTAATTTCTTCCATGTGCAGCAGTGAAAAAGGGGAGGGGAGGTGGGGACAATTTACTGCTCTCCCAGTAAAGGACGCTATGATCAAATGGAAATAAAATGGGAAACAAATCTCGAGAAGTATGTGTTTTTCATTTTTGCCTTCACGATGTTACAATAACAAAAGAGAAGTGATGTTCAGCTGAGCTATCTGACTTCTCACTTTGGTATTCGTGAGCCTGCTTTACGAGCGCTTAAAGCTCCAACAAGCAGCGCCCAGGAATTTGGCAAGGCAGGCATTCCTCCGGCTCTCTGCAGAGGGAGGTGAAAAGGTTTTTATATGTGCTGAGATTCCTTGAAGGGGCCTAAGTAAAAGGGAGGAGGAACTGATTTACTTATGTAATAATTCACAGAAAATCAATTCAGGCTGTAAGATGATTAGTTTAACCAACTGAAGCCTTTTCACTTTGTCAGGGTAAATGGTGGTAGTTTGATGCAACAAGAGGACGCCCAGCACCTCGAGGACTTGCTTTGAGGCAAGTCTCTGAGAAATTACTGCAAAAGCTATCTGGACTGGTGAAGTGTGCACCGCTTAGCATGACTGTCATTTTGCTAAAATGGTGCCAAGCTTGGGAACCAAACATCCCTCCTGAAGGAAACTTCTGGTTAATGTAAAAGAGCAGAGGAAACATTCAAACTGTAAGCTTTTTGCCAAAATTAAAAAAAAAAAACACGTGGATGTCAGTTCTGCTGTCTGATTCTAAAAATAGGGTGTAAAAATCTGTCTAACATTCGCCTACCCCAGCATCCGCTCAAGAGTAATGCTTGTTTAGACTGCTGTGTTAAATCTGTGGTGTAGCTTTAGGTGGACCGCCTTGATCCGGCCCAGAAGCCATGACCAAAGAGAGGGAGACGCAGGATGAAGGTCAGCAATTACTCGTTCGTTAAGCAGAATCATGACACAAATATGCAGCGATAACTTTCACACCTCAGCTTTCTGATTGTCTTCATTTAATGTTTTTGATAAACAGCAAACCCATCGCACCGATGATAGGTCTGCCATCTTAATCAATCAACTGTTTATGTCCAACATATAAGTAACACGTGTAAATGCACATAAAAGACAGAATCAAAGAATACCATCGCGTCATATTCATATGAAAAACACGCTCACCACTTACTCTTTGAAAAGGAGTAACAGTTAGCAAATGATTATTAATTCCTACCCTGTTTGTGTCATATGTGTCTGAGCTATACAATCCAATGTGTACACTATAAACAAAACACAAGGTACAGTTACAACTGAGGAAAAGAGTCAAAGCAAGCTGTGAGGAACAAAAAAGGTCATTACCAAAATAAAACAGGAAATGGTAGAACAAGGGATGACGAAGAAACTAACAGACAAAACACAGGAGTCAGTCCTGATGAAAAAGACGGTGACAAATCCATTTAAATATACTGTTATTAAGCTCTTTCAGGGCTCTCAGACCCAATTCATGCTAAAAAGAAAAAAAGGCACCAGTGTATAATCATTCCACTAATGGGTAATTTGTCTCATTCAGTGCACAGCACTACGCTCGCCAAAGGTTCGTGTCAACTCGATTAATATTTACTTCAAGGAAAAGCTGAGACTCCCTGCCGTACTCATAAATCTTCTAAATTCAAGGTGAGCTTCAAGCTTCACACTGTATGTTTTATTCTTTTGATTTTAATATATGTCTGTAGTTGTTCTGGTAGAGACTGACTGAAAGATCCCTGAATACAACCTATGACCGAGTTCAGACACAGATGCTGGCAGGAGTGAAACTTCCAGGGGAAGAAAGATCTTTTTAAAACTTCATGTTGAGGTAAAGTCAGCAAACTTTTAAAGCATTTTTTTTTTGTAATCAAATTTGACTCGTTTTTATTGTTCTGTTCAAAATACATCCTCCCCCAAAGTTACTTGATGGATTTCAAGATATCTGCAAAGCGATTAGATGATTCTAGGAGGAGTTTGGTTCAAGTTGTGTCTTTGGTTTCAAATGGGAAGAAATCTTGTTTAATGTGGTTCATTTTGACCTTCAGGTAACCAAACTATTGTAACGACTAAGATGACAGAGTGACAGATGAACTAATGACTGTGCAAGAAATTATAACGAAGTCATCATAGTCGGTCCTTTCTCCGTCCTTTGTTACTTCCATGATTCGTTTCAGACTAAAGACGGACAACATGCGGTGACCCTGCTTCCCATCCTTTAACTCAGAGAACCAGCAGAGGGCGACATCACAGACACTTAGCGCTCCACGCAAGTCAACAGCAGTGCAGATGCCAAGTATAATTCTCCTGTTATCTGGTGATATGCTGTAATTCAGAGAGAGCTGTGTGGGCTCACAAGAGGGTCTAACACCTCACCGAACGTCCTTCCAAATACCAGACATCAAATACACAAGCAAATGAGTGAATCCTCTGTGGGAATATCGGCTCACAGTTATCAACTGATCTTGATGGATTGAGATATTCGAGGTATTTGTTTGAGGAATTTCTGCTATCTGTAAGATCTTGTCACGGGAATAAAGAATGAAGCTTGATTGTTTGTGTAGAGGCTGACTTATCTCTGAATGGCTGAGGCAGTGCTGCTTCGTGGGGATTTCTCAGAGCAGATCGGGTTGATTTGCCAGCAGATTTTGAGATTTCTCAGCATTAAGTGGTTGCAAGCTTGTAGCATTGAGAAGTTTTTGACTCTTTCACTGTTTGAACTTATTGGAGGTCAGAGATTGCTTTAGAAATTTTACCAAAAGGCCTCAAATGTTGGTTTAGCGTGATTCAAACGACGAATGTCATATTTAATATGTATTTTTATGAGTTGCTGAATTTCCTTCACAAGATAACGACTTTTCCCAGAATTGTTGCTGCCTGCATGTTCTCTTTGTTGCACATTCCTCTCTGAACATGCCAGACGTGCCTCGCGTGTGTTCCACCTCTACTTCCAGCCATTTCCCTCATATGACAGGAACGTCCCATTGTTCTTAAGAGTGTGTGTGTGTGTGTGCACGGTGTTGGAAGATGGGGGTCAAAGGGAGTGGGTGCAGGTTGCTGCTGGACTCTTCTCGTGTGGCAGACGTTTGCTGCAGGATGCTTGGAACGCTGCAGAGACAGAGGGGCGCGCTCTTATCGGCTCGGCAACAGAGCCAGAGAGGCGACGAGGAAAAGGCTCATTCCTCTAACACAATGAGCATGTTAACAAGTGTCCCAGTTACAGTGTGTGCTTGTACAGTGCAAAATTTTGATTTCATACTCAGAGCATTGTATGAGGTAAAGGCCCTGAAAGTGCACGAGAGTGGGTTTTAATTTGAGACTTTTAACTCACGCATTTCTGCATCTCATAGTCTCTTAAGTAATGGAGATGTCCACAAGAGATTTTCAGCATTAACAAAACATTTTAAAAGAAACAAAAAACTGCAACCAAATCAATGTTGCACCCTCTCAACATCACAATCTAAAGATAAACGCAGTTTGTTTGTTTTTTCAGCATGTATTTTTTTTTTTTTTATCTTGGAGCATCACTATCATGAGATAGAGTTTCAGTGAACTGCACCAGTTTAGCCTGAATGATTAGAGACTAGATTTGGAAACTGTTTTCTAATAATTGCAGCAAACCTTTGAATGGTAACCCACACATCTCCAGGATCACTCAGTTCTACTTTGTAGGCAGTGATGTTGATGCTAAAGTAGATACAACATTTCAAATCTGGTAAGACAGTCAAAGAAACCTACAGCCAGCACAGCTTTGCTCCAGCTAATCAAACCCAGGTGAAAATCTGCAGGCTGTCTGGCGAAGAAACCACAAACATTGTCGGGATTGTCAATATTACTGCAAACACACCAGCAGTGCTACAAGTCAACACTGGTCAGGGTGTGACTGCTGTCTGTTGTAATTCACGGTACCTGCAGAAGTTCTAGGTGTTGAGAATGAAGATAGAATTATAACCCCTATGATGCCAAAAGATCCTGCACAATCTTGGTGCTGCTGGAAGTTTTTTCACATTATTCACAATCAGAATTTGACCGTTTCTCAAACATAGGCTTGAGGCTCCAACTTTCATTATTCTTATTGGGTCACTACATAAAAAAACAGTCTCCTCAGAATCTGCTCATCCATTGACCCTGATGCTTCCTGCGAGGGTTTAAAAAAACAACTTCTTCAGGACCATCTTCAACTTTTTGCTCAATGTGATGTACAGGACATGTGTTAGTTCTCCATTTCACAGCCATAAGCTACATTCACAATTGTATAAATATAACTGTTACAGAAAATTGTTTTGACATAAAAGAATCCCAGCTAGAAGATGATCCTCATATTAATATTAATAATTGTCAAAGAACAGATGCCATGATCCAACATCACCTGATCTGGACCAGATGATATTTTTTTTGTGCTCAACAACTGAGTCCTGTATTTCATTAGTGGTTTAAGATTCACGTACTTAAATGGGTCTTTGGTGGAGAAACAAATTTCTTGGGGATCACGTCAGGAAGGGTGTACCTGGTGAAAATCTGCCAAATCAAACTCATGGAGCTACCTGCTGTAGTGACTCGTGATTAAGGGTCAAAGCCAAAAGTAGCTTTTTGATAGTCTTCAGTATGTGACTCCTCTCCTACTGAATCTCAGCCAGTCTGGCCCTGTGCTGGGAAGGAGGCCCGCTTCTGTCATGCACAGTAACAGAAATACTTAGAACTTTGATGCTTTATGTGCTCATAATTTTTGAATATTTCCAGAGAGTGTGTGTGTGCACTGGTTCTTATCTTTGTCGGGACCATTATTTGACATTTACTATACTTGTGGGGACCAAAATCTCGGTTCCCATGAGTGTGAAAGCATTTTTCAGACTCAAAATGTGGTTTTAGTGTCAGGGTAACAATTTGGTTATGGTTAGGTTTAGGTTAAGGGTTAGGCATTCATTTCTGATGGTTAGTGGCTAGGAAAAGCATTATGTCAATTAGATGTCCACACTAAGACAGGAACACCAGGTGTGTGTGTGTGTGCGTGTGCCGGAGTTTTGAATTTCTTTCACACTGTCTTATAGCACTGAAGCAAAATGAATTAAAATTTTTGAAACAAATAGAGCCGATACTAACTTTTTGATATTCAACTGAGTGAGAACAGGAATTATTTTCTCTTATGTAAAAGCTATTTAGAGCATTCCTTGTTCACCGATGGCTAATGAGGTCATTTGTTTGGATCGCCTCCTGCAATTAATTTGCAGATCTCCCCCTGCAAACACCCTTGGGCTACCCTCATTCTTTCTGTCTTATGCAATGACATGCACAGGTTGAGTGCGACTTTGATGCAGTGTTTTCTTCTTGTGCATTGAAATGCAAGCGATCATGATGATGATGCGATCATTTTTCTGGTGGATTTTGAATTATACTTTCTTTTTTGCATATTCCCACAACTTGCACAAGTTGTTAAAACACTTGTCTATTATTCACATCCTGAATAAAGCGATAGCTTGAGATTAAACATGGGGTGCCAGTCAGTCTGTGATAGCAGTGATTTGCTTGATGTGGTGAGGCCTGAAGAGAAAGTAGAGGCAAAAGGGGCAGGCAGGGGGGGACAATAGACAGCAAGCGATTATAATCGACGCCCTAAAAGCATCCTGGGATATGCTGATGAATTGGCAAGGGGAAAAGTCAGTTTACATTCTTCCAGTCGCAGTGACATAAACAGCTGAACATGTTTTGATTTGTACATCTTTCCGAGAGAAGAGCATGAAGACGTGACGTCCTTCCTCATTTATAGTTAAAAAAAAACAAAAAAAAAAACCTTCTCGTCTTTCCATGACACTGTGGAGATGTAAACCAAAGCTGCTTTGTGAAACTATTAAGCTGTTACACTGTCAGTCTGATTTTGCACAGATGGACTCGCTAGTTTGTGGTTGATTAGCTGCTCTCGCTCTCCGTAGAAAGCATAAAAGATGGCCGTAGCTACCATGACATCATGTGTTTGTTTGTTTCTGAAATCCCGTTTTGAAGATTCAAAATAAACCTTTCCTCCGTCACCACCTTGGTTGTTAAAAAAAACCGGATGCGACGAGGTGAGCGGGTTTGTGAAACTGATTATGATTAACAGCTTGCTAGCCAACGATAGGAAGGAACGTGTTTACAGAGGTCAAAGGTCAGAAAACTGTTTTCTGACCTTCGATATCTATAGGCCTTTTTATAGCCACAGCTATCGCCATCTGGTGATATTCATACAGAATGTAGGTTTTAGGCACTCCCTCATAGTTTTCTGACCCAGAAGTTCTGACCCATGTTTATTAATTTAACCAGTTAACACGACATGATAAATTAGCACTCCACTCTTTTGTCCAAGTATCGTAGCGTTTGGGTTCGGAAAAACTTGCATGGCAACTCATTGTGAAGAATCGTAGTGGCAAAAACGCAAATGATGACCCTTTGAAATACATCTAGAACCAGAGGGTGATGTCGGATTGGTGACATCTATCTTTTATTCACAGTTTATGAGGAAATTCCGTGATTAGGTAGAATGCTTCGGTTTACTGTTAATAAATGATCGTTAGCCAATGCCTGTGTGGGAAAAACACACAGAGAAAGTGCTTCCTTCACTGGTCAAACATGCCATCAAAAACACGTCTGTTTTCATATCAACCAGACACAGTGAAAAGAAATCCGATAGCTTAGTGGATTGTGTACAAATGTGTATACACTTGGTTCTCAAGAGGGAAGACTTCATGGTCCATTACTTTCAGGCAGCTGTTGTCACTTGGCAAAGAGGTGGGGGCAGATAACAACAGTGTTATCAAAACTGAATCTCTCCACTCTAATAACACCGTTTTCTCCCAGTTTCCCCTGAAGTATGCAGCAGGCTGAAACATCCAACCCTGCACCAGTCAATACGTCTCTTATGTCTTTGGTTTGCACCTATGTGCTGCCGCAGGTACCTTCTCATTTGCTCTACAGACATTATTGACCCTCATCAGTTTCCCCTCCTTTCATGCCTGGGTCAACTCTGAGGCGACTGTGTATTTAAGTCTTTAATTACACAGGCCATAAAGTTGTCAGTGTTGTAGGAGATCAGAGAGAAAATCGTCATCACCTGTGGTGATCACTCCACAGGCGGGCTGGGTCATAATTCAGCAGGCTCTAACAGCCGCTCCTCCTGCTGAGGATTCAGATCTGACGTTTCACTTATAATCAGGTGTGCTGTAGTTTAAACACTCATCTGCAGCTTCAGATGTGTTTGGTATGTTTGGGAAGAAGTGACAGAGCTTTAAAAAAATGCAAACACAGGCCAAGAATCAGCGGCATCTGTTTGTTACGCAAACATTATCTGAGCTATGTGAGTGTTGCAAGTGTTTAATGTCAGTTGGTAGTTCTTAGGTATTTATTTGTTCCCTCGTTGGCTGTTCATTGTGACATGAGACGGGTCACTACAAAAGGTAAGGTAGAAATTTAAAGTGGAAATGTTTGCTTAATGTAGCAGAAAATTAAAGAGTTTTTCCTCTGGGTTGTAGAGGAAATGGGCTGTATGTATATTAATAACTTTATATTGAAGTGTGCACATATTTGGACAATACTGCCAATTTTCAACATAAATGGCTTGCACAAAAGTGTTAGAGACATTCAAAGTAATGGAGACATTTTAATTTAAACACTCTTGTTCCTCAGGCTCTGTTTATGTTCCACAGCGGATTGTTAATCAACCACTTAAGCTGTGACTTCACTCATAAAATCAGGGGTTTAACATAAGCAGTTAGAACTGTTTTCATACATAGCTCACCATTTTCAGAGGATATAAAGTAATTTGACAGGTGACCGACAGTTTTACGGCCTGATGAGACCTTTTACTGCATTAATATATGGAAAATTAAGCGAACTTGAATTTGGTAGCTGCTCACTGGAACTCTCAATATCACGTTTGGATCCGACCGAGTGTTGGGTTTGTTTGTTGTCGTCGTTGTTTTTCTTCTCCCCTCGCATGTGTGCTCACTTGCTCCACATTTAGAAAATTAAATTCTAAGGAGTATGTTCTGAACGCTTCCTATTTATCTTTGCCCCCCTGCCGTCTGAGAATGCCATCAGGCACATATCCACCTGTCAATGCATTATCAGAGGGCTGCAGGTCTCCTCCCACGCTCTTAACATGCTCTCCCTGAGCTACATGTTGCTCCAAAGAGAGTGAATTTGTATGCAAATGGCTTTGCTTCCTGTTCTCTAGCTGCTTGGGCAAAGGGTGGGATTTCCTCATTCCTGATGTCTGACCCTTCCACTCTTCTGTCTCACGTTTCCCTTCCCTGTAACGGCAGTCTCCCATCTGTAGATAGAGGTTATCACAGCAAGCCTGTGACCTCTTTACGTTTGTTTACTTAAGACGTGTATTTACCAAACCTTTGTGCTGATGTACTTCTTGAGAATATGAACAGGTTATGTCTGTTGGTGTAGAAATCCTCATGTGCACACCTTTTAAAGACATCATTAGGGAAAATCTCTCCTATGAATGCTCTCCTGAATGCTGTGGGTTTAATCTGTTAGTTAATCGTGTAACTCTGGTGAAAGTATAGTTTTTTGTTTTTTTTTGTAATCCTCATTAAGTATCTGGAGGTTAAATTGTGTCGAGCGTTTTTTATGCTTTTTGTGCTCCAGATGTCAGAGTCTGAAGCCACAATCTGTTTTGTGTTCAGCACAATTGACATTGGTCTCATGGGGATATATCATGGTTTGAATAAACTGCACCAGTTTAATGTCTGTGATCTTGAGGAATAGAAAGAAGCACTGGTACCCCGGCTGTTTGATCAGTGTCTGATAATTCACTAGAGAAAAACTTAAAAACCTAAACTGCATTTAGGATAAACATTGAAGGATCTTATCACCATGTGGCATAGGTGGCTTCTCAGAGCAAGTTGGAGCAGATGAAATGTGTTTTGTTTTTTGTTTTTTTTAACCTACATTTGGTATCAGGTTCATCTTCTAGCCAGGATTTCTTCTGTGTAAATAAACAATTTTCAAAGTCATTTTTTAACACTCGTGACTGTAGCTTATGGCTTTGAGACCGTTTATCATAGCTCTTTTGACGTTATGAGATCTTAAAGGTGGAAAATAAGTATCAGCCCTCCCTCGTATACTTTCAAGGTCTGTAGGTTGAACAGTTTTTTTTTTTTTTTTATATATATACAAGAAAATATCAAAGTTGAATGTATGAAGAATAAAGCAAAGACCATTTTCACAGTTCAGAAGCACAAACACGTTGCATGTCAGAAATGCCCAATAACATTTTCCAGTTTTATTTTTATCTGTGTAATAATGGTAGATATTAATATTTTGAATTGTCCACAATAGAACAAATAACTATAAATATGGCTGGTACCAGTGTAAATCTTTGGCTGCAACAGACTGAACACCAGCAATCATGGTTGAAGTTTAGGATATACGCAGTCTGCCCCAGAAACACTTTCTCCAAACACTGCGGTGGAAAACTGGCAGAAATCATCCCTTGAAATCCAGCGAAACATCCGTAATTTTAGAAAGGAATGTCACATTCCTTTGCAGTTGACTGAGCCCAGTCTTTCAGAGTGCCTCCTATCAGGAAGTGCTGCACAATGGGAGCAAATTGCCAGAAACACAAAGTCAGACATTTGGGACAAAGGTGGGGGCAGACAGAGGAAACCGTGTCAGTCCTCATACAATAACCTTTGCTGCCACACTCAGATTCAATAATAAATATATCCAAACATGAGCCAAAGTCGGATCCACTGGGGAGGGACATTGATTAAGAATAAACTCAGCAGCTTTACAGCCAAAGTGCTTGAGTTACTCCACTTTGACTAAAGGGACAATTCTGATATCTGCCTCGATATCTAAACTAAACAAAGATTTCCCCACCTTTAATTCAGGCAATAAGAAGCTGCAGAGAAAACAATCACACACACAGCACACCTATAGCAAACGTTCTCGTTCACATTTTCAGATGCGGTCTATCCTGCTAAAGCACGCTGTTAAAAACATGTCAAGTATTTGCATTATTTAAGGTATTTGCATTATTTAAGGTCTTCACTGCTAATTTGTGAGCTAAAAAGACTGCTTTACATAAGCTGGGTGTAGAAAATGAAAAGTGGCATTAGTCCTGATAATGTGTATGAAGACAACATCCACCAGGTGCTCCCTGTGTTTTCAGCACTTCTCTGCTGTATTTGATGCATCGGTCACTAAATTAGCTCGAAATGCTGCAGGTTATAAGCGCTGACTAACACCGTGACTCTTCAGGCTCATATGCAGCCCTGTGTCCTGTTAATGTATGAAAAACAAGAGCTTAAACATAATTTTGTGTTTGATTACTTTGCAGATTGGATAACAAAGTGTATTAAAACATACATAGTTCTACTTCAGAAGCTTAATATTATGCTTTAACGCTTTATAAAGGAAACCTATTTCAATGTCCTTTGTGATGTTGAAAGACACTTTTCAGAAGCACATAAATTATTTTAATGGGTCGTTACAGCTTTTGATGACTAATTACTTCATCATATTTCTGGCCTACTTGATTCATATTAATGCAAAAAATATCAGCAAAAAAAGAACTTAAAAAACAATATGGAGTACAAAGTACAATGTGTGCACCCAAAACTTAATAAGCTTTAATAGTCAACTGTCTGCAACAACGTCATTCTGTCAAAGTGATTAAATGCTCCACCACATTTATCTGCATGACAAATGAAGCATTTTTTCATAAAGAAAGTGGGGCGTGATAATTGTACATATGTTTAAAAATAGAATATTACACTGAGAATGTATTGTCAACTATGTGGTGTTACTCAGTGTGTTTAATCATTCTCAGATTCAGAGATTTTCTTTTGTTTTTGGGGCAAGGGGATTATAATTGTAGTGATTAACCCTTTTATTACTGGCTTTACAATGGATATCTCAGTGTTTAGCCCTCCCCGGTATCAAAGATATTTGGCCTCCGGAGGTCGACCACCTGCTCTCCGTCTGACACGCCGCCATTTCCAGGCTTCCAGCACCGAGCCATCCATCTCTAGTGCTTGGCAGATGGTTCACACTGAGAGGTTTTGCACTCACTGTGGCTTTAGGAGACGTCTTTATCTGGCCTGGAAGCTTTACCCAGCCATCTGCTCACAAAGGGTCTACATGGACGGGGGGGAGGCAGGCGAACTTATATATGTGCAAACACATACAGCATCAGCGTTGACATGAGGCTGATTGCTCAGACTTGTAGCACTTTTTTGAATCCGTGCATTGAAGAGTGTGGATATCGCTGGAGTATGAAGAGCAGCAACATACTCCAGGTGTACCTCTTTGTATTTTGGAGTGGCTGTAATGTACGTGCAGCCTGCTTTCTGTTTTGTATACACAGCATTCTTGTTGCTGGAGTCCATATGGTGGGGGCCTGACAGGTGCATCTGCCTCTGAGCTGCAGGGCAGGAGATACTGAGCAGTGCTTTGTTTCCACAAAACATCTGCCTCTTGGCCTGAAGCCATGTGAAACCCAACCAAACCGCAGTGTGGTTTCAGAAGTCAGCCATTCATTAGGATTCTTACAAAAGTCACCTTTTTATGTTGACGGTAGCTCAGCAGCAGCAGAGTTAATGGAAAAACACATGCAGGCCGGCAGTCTTTCACACATCATGCAATAATTCTTTAAAATGAAACGCACCTGCTTCCTTATCTCATTAGCTGCACTGTCACAACGCTAAGCTCTGCTGTACTGAGCAACTTTAATGTCATTTAAAATGTGCTGTTTTTTTGGGGTTTTTTTTTTTGTTTGTTTTAAATATATCTTCTACATTTAGTAAGTTATTTTCTTCAGTTTTATTTTGCTCTGTTGATTTTAATGATTTTATTGTATTTTATAAAATTATTATATACTTTTTATATTATATAAAAAGTATTGTTGTTATAAACTGCTCTGTTTTTATTGCATTTAATTTAGATTTTTACTTATTGTGCTCCTTTATTTGTCTTCATTTTTTAAAAATCCAATTCAAAGTCAATTTTAGCAGTGTTAAGGGGTATTGCTAAATGTCCTGACCGCTGTGACACAGGAATTTGTATTTAATCTTACATGTTTGATAAAAAATCTGCAGAGCTCATTTGATAACCTCTTGTTTCCTAAATTCTCCAGATATAATTTTTCCAACATTGGCCAACATTCAAAGACGCATCGGAAGCATTCAGAAGAAAGCTTGTGTTGTCTGTCGACACAAGCTGTGTGTTGTGAGCCAAACAAACGTTGCTTGTTTCCCTGAAATGTCTAAAATGAGCTCAACATCTTCCAAAGGTTTCTGCAACAGTAACCACGAGGAATGTCTGTGGATCAGCTGTTCTGGTGTTTACACAGCTCGAATGTCACGTCGGCACCATCTCATTTGATATCAGAGGCATCATTACCTCAGCGATATTTTTAGGCTCGGGACAGTGATAACAAAAAAAGCCTTTCGCATCGTGTTCAATGTGTGAACTTGACAAGTAGTTGACTTGAAAGCTTTCATTGTGTTTAACGCAGCAGAGAAAGAGTCTGCCCTTACCTGCCTTTGAAGGTGGCCTTTGAAACACTTTGGTCTCTGAGACGAGGAGGCGTGAAATTAAAACTGCCGTCCTCGTCTCATTCTTTAAGCACCTGGAATCAAGTGTTATCCATAAAGTGCGTTGCTCTGACTCGTTTCACTTCTATCGGTGTGAGTAGAGCATGCCTGCTGACACTGGACTGATTCGAATTGATCTGTTCACCTAAATGTTGGTGAACCTGTAGATGCGAGTATCGCCACAGCAGTTGCTCTTAGATCTCTGCCCATAAAGCAGATGTTTAGCAGCATTCAACCCCGGTATGCTTAATTTTTAGCTGTAATATTTATTTACAAGCACATGCTGGGTTTATTCCAGGAAAGATGTTAACCGCAGCCACAGACCTTATAAAAAGATGGACTTTATCCCCATGACATCATTCTTTTATTGAGAATTTGATAGTTACAGTATTCTTCAGTCTCCTTGGTTTGGAGCGATGTAAATTTTATCCTTGAATGGTGATCTCGGGGCTCCAAGCGGGTGTCCACATGCCTTCTACTCTTTGTGACATGTTACAATGCAAAAACTACCCAGCCCTTGGGTGGATTTCTATAACAGAAATGACTACTCATCAGCGGAGTCTGTAGCTGTGTTGGGAACAGAGGATAACCGCCGTCAAAGACATGCACATGCTTGCAAGTAATACCTCAACCTGCGTGACGGCCCAGTCATCAGCGCTTGCGGCTGAAATGTTGCGCTTGTATCTCAATGGTTTTCCAGTGAAACAAAACTTTTGACTGTTGACCTGAATCACCCTAAACCGAGTCTACAGCTGCATCAGGTGAAAGCTGCTGCCGTACAGAAGCCCACAGGGCACTCGTGGAAATATGTGTCCATGTCTTATCTGTAAACAGCATCACCCACAGGCACAGTCCTGTTTACAGTCCCTCGCTGGTTCAGTGTCACTTGTTTACTTTCATGGTGAGGTGAGGAATTTCTGGTGTCACCAGGTGCGAGGGACCGTTTCATGTTAGACCTGCTGTAAATCAGACATTTGTAAATGTTTTTCACCTCCAAACCAAACATGGCTGTTCATGTGTTTGGAGCGTGAGGACACGCTATCTGCTGCTTTGAGAACTGGTAAATACTCACACATACAATGAAAAAATCCACTTCATGTAGAATGGGTGTATTCGGTTTGAAAGCATTGGCACGCCGTTTTACACTCTTTTAGGTCCAATCCTGTAAGTGATTCACAGCTACAGTCAGCTAAGAAAAGGTTTGACGTCATGAATTGGGACAGCCGTGCAGCAGTGTTATTCATTGAAGAGCCCCCCCCCATTAAAAGAAACTGTCAGTGGCTGCCAGTTAACCTCCTGTTGTCCCCCGTAGAACAGCAGACTGGAAGCTCGGTTAGACCCCATGCACATGGTAATGTGAGGAATGCGGCCATTTCCTCCTTTCTGGAAAACAAAAGGAGCTGCTGAAGCGCCAAGCTTGTCCCACCTCACATACCAAGGGCTGTGCTCCCAGCTCGCAGTCTGCTTTGTGTTGGCCCAGTCAGCCCATCAACAGGTCCTAGTGACTGATCTTAAGTATCACGGTAATGGTCGTGGTGTAAAATAGACTTTGTACCTTTCTTACCTGAGGACTACACAGTGATAATACCTGCCACCTGTAAGAAACGCCTGCAATATACAAAAATATTAAAGAAATAACATTTAAGTTAGAAAAACTTTACAATATTTAATTCATTGAAAACAAAATTATGATGATTAAAACATAAAAATTGAAGTCACAGTGTGTCTTGGTTGCCTTACACCCGGTGTTTGCATCCCTTTAGGTACTTTTAGCAACATTTAGACATGAAGATGGGCATTCCTACACCAGGAGGAACCCAGGGCCCACTACAACATATGATCTGACATGGGTATGAGGATTTTATCCTGGTATCTACAGCAATCAGCAAACCACCTTCCCAGGCCATCACTGACCTAGCTAAAAACTGATTGTGCTATATGTTGTTCAGGCAGCATAACATTCAGCAGGGCATTTCCAGAAACATCGACGAGTATCCCACTGGAGATCATTGCAGTGCTCCTCCCGTCTCCCTCCACACACAAGACCTTATACCAGTCCTCCTGCTGGGTTGATGCCCTTCTACAGGCATATCAGATCAGGATATATCAGTGACCACATTCTGTGCTGGGAGACATGGCATACCTTAGAGAAGAAGTATGGATCCCGAAGGAACCAGACATCTGAAAGGGCTGCTTATTCTACCTACAGTGACAGGAATGCCAAATATCAATGAAGCTGAAATGACTTTGTGATTGTACCTGAATGGAGTTTGGTTGTACAAGCTGTAATTTTTAGAAAATTAGATCTTTTGATGGCCACCACTCTGTAGGCATACACTAAAAATCATGATCCAGCTAGAAATTTAACCAATGTTCATGTTTCTAAAAAAAATAAATAAATAAATAAATACCTGAGTGGGATTTAACTTTAGAGCAAATTAAACTGATAAAACATTTAAAATGACTGTTTTACTACTGTGTAAATGTGATGAAATGCTAAACGTGAAGCTGCAACCAGAAGCTAACCGACCTAAAGTAGCAAAGACAAACTAAAATGACAAAATAAAATAAGTAAACACAGCAGCACTTCCAAATGTGTTCACCCCTTATCCCCATGTATGGATGAAATATTATAAATGTGTCCACTGTCAAACTTTAAAAGAGATTTTTTTTTTTTAAAAATGCTGCTGCTAATTAGCCTAGCTTAAAGACTGGAAGCTAAGAGACAGGGCTAGCCAGCAATAGCTTGGCAAAAGTCTCACTCTGTTGTCATGCCAGTCTTTGTTAAAGACTCGCCAGGATATTCTGTTTTTTCCCAAAATATTTCTTTAAAAGAATAAAAACTGTAGTTTTTGTTTTTAAACTCCTGGGTTTATTCTACCAAGTGACTTGCGCTGCTGTTTTCTTTGTTTTAATTATTTATGGTCTGATTATTAGGTGTTTCACTTCTCATGGAGCCTGCAGTACAATGTTGCGACAGAAGTACCTGGAAGTCATGTTATTGTTGTTTCTTGCGTGGGATAGGTTGAATAATCTCATTTCCAGGCAACAGGAATGCACAGTCATTCATACGCTTCATGTTACCAGCACAGTTTTTCCACATATAAATGTTGTGTGTGTTGCTGTTTACTTTGGATAGAGGTGACTTATTATCACAGAGATCCTAAGCTTTATTAAACTGAAATTCAGGTTCAAATTTGTATAAAAGGAGGCTGTATTTAAAAACAAAAACAAAACTGACTTCTCACATGATCTTTAATCACATTCATGATGACTTTACAGTTCAAATTGCCATTTCAAGTCTTACTTAAATTTTATTTTATCAAGTATGATCTCCAGTGGAGTCAAAAGGGGGGCTGTTGTATCGTGTAGGTGATTGTTTTGTCCATGAGCGTGTTGTGTTCTTCGCTTTGCTACGTCACCCTCTGAATAGGCTTTGATATTACAATAAAATGATCAGGATCTTTTTGGTAAGTGGAGTTTCCCTCACTCGAGCTTAAAATGCATTTTTTGTTTATCAGATGGCCGAAAACACCAGGGGAATTCACATGCTTCTGGAAAGTCACACTGATTCTTTGCAGGGCAGCTTTACTATATGTGGATCAATTATGCTTATGTGAATAGTCACCCACCAAAGGCCAGTTTTGGAGCCAGAATTACCAACTCTGAACCAAAGACTGAATGTACAGAAACCAACATCATTCTGTCTCGTTACATGTAAACAAATGTGCGAAGTGTCATAAACCTAAGCTTATCCAGAGGATCATGAAATGGTGAAACCTGTTTATCAGTTCTTCAGCATTCTTTAGCAGCTGTTGGACTTCAACTGCCATGCAAATCGATATCTGTGACTGTTTAGGATAAAGCAACCTGCACTGTGTCAGCTGCTCACATCACATTAACAAGAGAAGACTTGTTTACTCTCACCACAACCTCAAATCACCACATCAGGTTGATGGTGTTCATGCACTCAATAACATTACTGCTGCACAACCCCCACTGCCAGCTGATCCCAGGGTCTACATCCACATGCAGCCGGTGCTTGAGGTGGAGGGGAGAACAGCAGATGGCAGGGCTGCCCCCATCATGTCTGCTTTCTTGGGAGAACAATGCATCTCTCAGAGCTCTTATTAAAGGAGGGGAAGGGGGGATTTTAGTCCACGGACAGCTGGCAGGCAGCATGCCTCACGCCGCCCCTCTCCCCTCGATGTCCACACACACACTGCAATTAACTGGCACGGGCTGTGGCTTAAATATTTACCAGGCCCATGCAAACAAAAGAAATAAAGATTAGTCTGGGTTTCAGTGATATGACATCATTTTTCATCTTGTAGATCAGTGTAGTGGGTATAAAACCTGTTACCTGTTGAGTTTGTGTCAAATGTCAAGTTTGTGTATAAGGATCAGAGAGCAAGAGGAACCAAACGCAGGACAGAGGAGGCAAAGGAAAAGCTCAAAATCCAAATCTTTTATCGGGTCTGAGGTCATTCAGGGGTGGGCAGACAACAGGGCAAACAAACCAGGTGAGGATGAGCGGGCAAAAGAAAGGTCAGTAAAACAAGTAAAAATGTTACAAGGAAACAAAAAAGAAGAACTATGAACAGGGAAAATGTCTGGAATGTTTGACTGTGATCGGCTATCTAAAGATTTAGATGGTCAGATAGCTATAAAAGGTGGACGCTGGAAAGTGAAGCCAGTATGGAAGTGCCTTATTCTTTTTGTATGAAAAAATGAGGAAAAAGACGCTACTGCTTATATGATCTATGAGCTCAGTAACAACTCCCTTGATGTGATATTCTGGTTTGATGCTGGTTAAAGGTCTCATTTAATACAACACGGTTTTCAGTCTGGAGATTATGATCTTCATTAATCGGGAGAAAGCTGGAGAGTGTGATGGGCGGGCCTACTTTGTGATCTGCAAGTTTCTGATGGGTCCATCCTTTTCAGAGATCCAACAACCACAAAAATGTTTAGCCCGAGGCTTAAAAAAACAAACAAGACTTTGGCTAGCTTCATAGTGTGTTAAATGTATAGCGTACCTTGATGTACACTTTCCCATAAAATGTAACGAGACGTCACTTTGTGAATCAGACCTCAGCAGGTAGGTCCGATAGGTCTGGTTGGTTGAATAGAATAAAATAGGCCTTTATTGTCATTGTACATGTACAACAAAACTGTGGCATGGTACGTACATGAGGCATAAATGCTCATTAGCACAAGGATAACACTTCTGTGAAACATAGGGCTGCCTGCTAATGAAGCTAGTTAAAATAGTTTGTATTGTGTGGGCAGAGATGCATGCAGTTCTTGTCATACCTCTAATGTACACACTCAGTCGGTTCAGTCCAAGTGTTGAATACTAGAAGAAATGTCATTAGCCATTTTTTATATACAGTCTATAATGAAACTTGGCGTATAAATTTAAAAATACTCAGTTTCATCTCAAAGCTCAGAATCATGTAAAGTTGCTGTTGATGTCTGAGCTTGGTTCTGCTTATTATTCTTTTATTGTCTGGTGAAAACAAAGTTACTGAAGTAAAAGAAATGAGTAATAAATGAACTTTATTGAAAGTTTTCCTGCGTTTGTGATGAGACAGACTGACTTAATTTGGCACATCTAAGTTAATGTGTAAAAATAATAATAATAATAATGACAAAACGAAATAGTATTTTGTGATATTTCTTTATTTTGACGCAAAAATCCTTCAAAAAATACGTATTTGAACAGCTAATTTACTGCTTTTTTTTTTTTTTTTTTTTTTTTTTTTTTTTTTTGGGTTTGCCC
>VURO01000835.1:0-16253 GCA_015108175.1 Pelvicachromis taeniatus
AATAGATCTCCCTGCATTCAACCATACTTGTTATTAATCTCTGGCTCTCTTCCACAGCATGTCTTTTATCCTGTCTTCCTTCTTTCACCCCAACCAGTCGCAGCAGATGGCCGCCCCTCCCTGAGCCTGGTTCTGCCGGAGGTTTCTTCCTGTTAAAAGGGAGTTTTTCCTTTCCACTGTCGCCAAAGTGCTTGCTAATAGGGGGTCATATGATTGTTGGGTTTTTCACTGTATGTATTATTGTAGGGTCTACCTTACAATGTAAAGCGCCTTGAGGTGACTGTTGTTGTGATTTGGCGCTATATAAATAAAAGTGAATTGAATTGAATTGAACAGGAAGAAACCTGTGGCAGAACCAGGCTCAGGAAGGGGCGGCCATCTCCCACGACCGGTTGGTTATAATTTGTAATTAACTTCATCAAAGCTACACAGTTACTGACCTTATTTACTAATGTGTCTTCAGAAATGTTCCTAGTGTGCACACAAATGATCTATGCCTCAAATCTGTAATCAGAGTGCTACAATGTCCGTCTTTTTCTGTATTATGAAATATATTTGCCTACAGGTGTATCATGGAGAAAGCACAACACTGATGAAAATCGTAAATATCAGACCAGATGAAAAACAAACAAACAGATGGTGGACAAAACCTATAAACATCCATCAATGGGTTAGCCTATACCAATAAATGAGGATGAAAATTAGAGCATCAAATGAATGAATGTAAAAGCATCAATTTCACAGTTAATTTAATATATCTAAAAAATGTAAATATTGTTAATTAAGAGATTTAAGTATTTTGGAAGAAAATGAGACATCATTTGTGTGTATACATGAAGTGAAGTGGTTCAGACAGTATTAACAAAGTCATGTAAGAAGAAACGCATAAATGCCGGTTTTATACGAAACATTCATGTGTGAGGTTCAGGCAAAGAATTGCGTGTATTCACAGTTTGTGAATAAGACCCATTGTTGCTACTCGAAGTGTTTCCATGTCAGAACACGAGACAGGGCAGAAAAAGAAGAGAGAAAAACCATGACTGGCTCTGATATTAATGAGAAATGAGTGTGTGGTCCTGTTATTATGCCTGTTTTCAGGACGCTGTCGCCACTCTTGTCTTCACTCTCGCCTCATACAGTAAAGCTGCTCTGTTATGACAACACTGGACAGTCAGAGCACAGCATGAGCTTCCACTGGCTCCGGACCAAGCTGACCTGGGAGCTGACTTTACCAGTATAGCTGCAGCCTCCCCATTGCTAGCCTATTGTTGCACGGCGCAGCTAACGATGGCCTGTCTGTCTGCTGTGGTCCCTTCCATGCAGAGCAGGGGGAATGCTAATTTGACAAAGGGATGATTAACTACAGCAGCACGGTATCAAACTGCCTCATTTTCATGTCTTGTTGTCTCCAGTGTCCCACCTCCCAGAGATTTGACTGCTCTATTAACTTATGTGTGTTGAGGGCTTAGCTCAATACTTTGTCAACTCCTTGTATTTTACTATTTTTTGCATTTTCTAAAAACATCATTTGGTTACACTGTAACTAAAAACTGTAAAAGTATGTAACTAAATCTACATAATGTAAATTATTTCTTTAAAAAATAGTGCGACAAGTATATTATTATATTCCATTTGCTAGCTAAAGCCTACATTTATGTATTCAATTGTTGAATGTTACAACACTACAGCAGCTGATCATTGCCACCCAAGCCAACACGTAAAAAAAAAAAAATCCATATTTACATTTTGTGTGAATCACTGTCTTGCTGTTGCCTTAGTCTAAGCTTCCACCAAACGGGGGAAGACCCAGATTGCCTAACATTTGGAAGGTCTGTGGTTTTCTCCCTGGCTTCTCTCGTCCACATGCCAAAATATTCTTGGTGAAAAATACCAAAACCTGAGCTGAGTGTGAGTGTACGTGTGAACGGTAGGCAAAGGTCTTAAGTATAGAAAAAACTGATTGAGTGAATGAGGTTTGCTGTAAAAAGTGCTATATAAGTACCAGTCCATTTACCATCTATTGTTAGACAATGGTACAGTATAGTATAGTAATGCTATCGTAAGTGTGTCATGTTAAACTGGATGCTGATAAAGGATTTTAGGGTATTAGAAGCTTCTGAACACACAGGAGGTCTTTAAGAACATTACAATTATATTTGAAAAAAATGAAAGTTGTCACTCAGTTCATGTTTCTTTTCTTTCTTCACTTTTGAATGAGGGTAAAAGGTGTGCATAGGGTCCAAATTCCATGCATTTCACTTATGGACATATAGCAGCTGTAGCTCAGGAGTAAGTCATCTACCAGTCGGAAGGTTGGTAACTTGGGCTCAGTATGGAACGCTGAGTTAACCTAAGTGCATCCATCAGTGTGTGAGTATGTGTGTGAATATTAGACTAGAAAAAAGTGCTTGCATGTATTTGTGTGTGATTTGGTGAACGAGGATTATAGTAAAAAGTACTTTGAGTGCTCAGTTAGAGTAAAAGAAGCGCTACACAAGTTCCAGTAAATATATAACTTGCAAATCACTTTGTGTCAGCGGGTAAAGTTGACCTGATAGTGGTGTAAAGAGAAATTTCTGGTTTGCAATTAGATGCTAATTTTGTATTTGTTGCGTGAACCATTTCTGTTTTAAAGGTCTGATCCAGCTAGACAGATAAAGGCCATGGATGCTTAGAAAACGTGGCATAGATACATCTCGTGTGATATTCAGTTTTAAAGCAGCAAGTAAAGGGAGTAAATCAAGTGAAATTTGAAATGCTAAAATAGATTCTCTTGGATTTCACCAGAATAGAAGAGACCGTGAAGCCATGAGAGAAGTAAAGAGAGAAAGACTGAAAAGGAGGCAGAATGGTGTACTGTCTGGCTGTCTGGTGTCCACACAGAACTCTGCCTTGTCCACTGGTGGCTGTGGAGGATTCATTAGACACCACAGTCACTCCCCCTGCACGTGAGTGACAGGTCTCTTCAGCCAGCTCTCTAAAGCACCAAATATCATCCCACTCCTCTCTTGCCCATCTGGCTGCCTGAATCTAACAAGGGGTGCCCTCCAGTTATAAGAGTGCATAAAAAAGAGGAGGAGAGAGAGAAGAAAAAAGTTAAAGACTGGAAGATCCCATCAGATTCTCTGTGGTCCATAGGCTCCAATTATTCAGAGCTTATCTTTTCAGCTTGGCTGATTTCCCAATGAATAAAGTGCGGTACGTATTACTGCCGGGTGGGTGCATCTCTAAAGAGGCTGAAGGAGGATCAGGGATGTGGGTTATGGTGTCAATCTGGCCCTGACCCCTGGGGTTAGGGAGGTGACGTTATGCAGTCACAGTGCCAAGGCATC
Organism: Pelvicachromis taeniatus; assembly: GCA_015108175.1. Lineage (NCBI taxonomy): Eukaryota > Metazoa > Chordata > Actinopteri > Cichliformes > Cichlidae > Pelvicachromis > Pelvicachromis taeniatus. The sequence goes on from VURO01000835.1 coordinate 3,333, forward strand.
CCCTTGTAGCGCTTCCATTTAGAACCCGTTTGGATAAATGGAAAAGGGCAATCACATTAGAAGAGGTTTCTTTCCATTTTAAAGCAAAGAAAGAACGATAGAAAGAAATCTCTAATGACAAAGTGAGTGACTCTTGACTTTAAAACCACCTCCAAGACGATGGCTGGAAAAGGCATAAGTCAGAAGGGCTAAGCTTAAGCACCGTACGTGCTCACATTTGTGTCAAAAACTGCATCAAGAAGAGACTACAAGCACCAGAAAATATGGCAGATAGAGACTATGGTAACCAGGAGAAGCACTACTGAATTGTTTAGTAGCATTAGAGCATTTCTGAAAAGTAGGAAGGCAAAATAATGTTTTGGACAAAGTACAATTGGCCACATCAATAAAAACTAAACTATAAAATACACATTTGCAGAGTGTATGTAGTTATTAACATATGTGGTACGATGTTAAAGTTACATCGAATAATATGTTGCAAGTAGCTTTTCCCAAAAAATTTAAACAAAATATAAAGAGGGTTTTATAATTTGCTGAATGCCAGGAAAACTGCAGGGTTAAGTGGAGTGACCCTCCCTGTACCAATCCCACTCTACACTTGGCACCGAACTGGGGCACCACGGGAGATTGGTGGTCCTCCGGTTCACGGCGGCCCTTCCAGTCCTGAGCATCTACAACCCTCAGATCTACCGACAAGTGTTGCCGATCCCTCTCTTTTCTTCTGTCTTCATGGAGATGGCTGGGAGATTCTCATGCCAGCGCACAATGCCTAAACAAGCGGGTATGTCTAATTCAATTAAGTCCACAAGACTGTGCCAAGTGGGCCCTGGTCCCGTGTGACAAGGATAATGAGTGGGCAGAGAGGAGGGGGACTGGTGTTAGATTGAAGATCGAGCTCATTCAGACATTCATACTTCATTCTTTTTATTATCTGTTCTGGGCTTTAATGTTTCCAGGATGACCTCGCTCATTTAGTGCTGAATGGAATATTTTGCATTCCAGCATTAATGTGCAAATAGGCTTGATGAAGGACACCGAGAGGCTGGGAATTATAAATAGTGTGACCTCTGAATTCCTACAATTCATCACTTAGAAACGACTTTAAATCTGGATTCTTTCCCCACTGCTGAGGACAGTGTCACATGAAAGATGTGCGGGAGAAGGAAACTTAACAATCTGACTCAATGAGTGACTCAACAAACAGTTAGACACCTTACAAAGAGGTCGACTCTCCCTCTGCGATCGCTAAGCCATTTATCCTTTCAGTCTTTAACTAATACTTGCATATATTTTTACCTTTGTTGGTACTTTTCCATGATTAATTGCTTTAAGATTAAGCACATGAAGTCACTCAGTTTCCACCTACAGTTACAAAATAGTTCCCTCACTGAAAACAACAGCAAGGTAGAGGATTCAGGACATCCTGAATAAGTCGGACGTTGGAATTTCCGAGTTCTCAGTCAGTATTTGAATCTCGAACTCAACTCAACTCAGATTTCCCACTTAGAAAGTCAGAGCAGCTCTAGCAATCCTGAGTTAACGATCCAAGATTGAACTTTGTACTTTGTATTTGTACTGTCACAGTTGTGTATTTGTGATTCACTAAATAAGGCTTGCACAGAGCCCTGATCAGGTTCTATCCATGAATGTGCTGCAACAAAGTATTATGTTTTGTTGCTAGTCATACAAGAATGGCTCTACTTGGCTTGAGAACCAGTACAAATCCTGTTTTTCCTCACCTTTTTCAGGAGTTACCTCACTCCTGAGTAGTTCCAAGGTGTCGGGAGCGCAGCATTTGAAGTTAGCATGAAGCTAGCTTGCTAGCTGACGCCTAGAAATGATATGTCACAGAACTGCTATTAACCTTAGACATCTAATTAATTTTAGATAAAGAAAATCAAAAACTAAAAATTTATATAAGGGTTGGTGCAGTTTGTGAAGCAAGGTTTTTTGACATAAATAATTTCCTGGTTAGCTACAGAGACATCATTAGGCGTAGGAAGTCAGGGAATACACATTTTTCCTTTACTACTCGTGGTTGTATCACCTCCGATATGATGGAAACCTCTCGAGCAATGTGTACTTTATAAAATACACCAACAATGGACAACACTGAGGTCCTTGAGTTTGGCACTGAAAACCTCTGAAAGGTAATTACATCACAATATCATATTTGTTTGTCATATTTTTGACCAGCATTTACAATTTGAATCTCACTTCTCAAAGACTATCCAATTTTACTTTTTTCATCTAAGAAGAATTTTTTTTAAAAATCAAACATTTTCTATCATCCAATAATTTGGAGGTTTTAGTGAAAAGTAGTCACTTTTCACATGTATCTCTCCTTAGCAAGTCTTTAACTGAACTAGAATACAGCAGCTAGGTCGCAAACAAAAATGACAGCAGATCATCTGAACATGTCCTCTGCTGTAAACTCATTTTTAGAGGTCAGCATTTATTTTTATTTCTGTCGATAGTTTACATCTGATTTGTGTACAGAGGTGTGTATTTTCAAACAAATGTGAGACCTTATATTTGACTGTGTGTCTGTATGCTGGAAATATACACGTTGGGAGTATAAGTATATTTATATTTAATGTGTGGTTTTATTAAAACTGTGAAGGACTTGTCAGGGAGCATGCTATACAATCCTGTGCTTAATTGGCCAGAGAGTGATATTTACGAATCACTAGAATAAGCTTAGCTATGCGCTAATCTAGCAAATGAATAGTACTAATAATAAAAAAAAAATGTACAGAGATAAAAATTACTAGTGATTAGCATTACATAATAATTAGCATTTTGAAGAAAAACAAAAATGGCAAGAGTTTAGAGCCAAGGCTTGGAGAATCCAGAAGCAGGGTCAATATGTCATCACTTAACAAGCTTATAGACCAATGACCACAATTCAATTATGCTTTAAGATGGGATACAGCTACGCCACCCCTTGACACTCAACACTGGTTTATTTTAACCACATAACTATATGTGGTTTTTATTTTAATCACAACAAATGTTCCCAAACTTCAACAAAGTGGCAATTTTACTACAACCACTGTTCTCCCCATAACTATAACCACAATGTTTTTTGCCAAACCTAATAAAATTGAACCACAGCAGAAAACTCAGAGACACAGCATCCTTCCAAGATTTATGCATTAGGCTAGGGGAAATGGGAAAACTGTATAATTTATTGTTTTATTTTGGGGAACTCTAATTCCAGACAGCACAAAGAACATCTGTCTTGTTTTATTGTAAACTGAAAACTTGTGTGAGAGTAGGTGTATTTCAATGGCTCGATGACATCCACTTATCAAGCGCCAGAGAGAAAAGTTGCTAAATAGCGTAACAGTCACGGTTGACAAGAAGTCATACGTTGCTCAAGGAAACCTGCTTTCCTGCATTTTCGGCACTTTTGACTTCAGCTGGGAACTATCTCAGACCTGAGAGGCTTTTAGTTTCACTGAAGTTTGCAAGGACTCCTGCTGCTCTGCTGAGACCCTTGTCCCCAACTGGCACAAAACAGCCTCTCAAACGTTTGACTTTCTCACAGAAACAGCTTGCTAAATGGTATTTCTGTAATGGACTCCTGCTAGGGTTCATATGTGTTGTATAGCCACATTGCACAAAGTTGAGTCAACATGATTAACATGAGAAAGGTCCCTAAGAAAAGCCCAAAAAGGGTTTTTTGAATAAAAATCTGAAACTATAGAATTCATTGTTTTCCCAGGGAAAAAGATGAAAATCAAAGACATCGATGGTCATTTTTTTCTATTGGAAAAGTGCTGCCGAATGAATGTCTTATTTACATGCCAAAGGAAAGGGCCGTGGTTTTAAAAGGATGGGAAAGCAGGGGCCTCCATTATGGTGGTGCTGGTCGCAGAGGCTGTGGCTACTCTGGCAGCCTCCCTGCCAGGGAGCGGTTAACAAGGCCTTGGCTGAATTAAAGAATGGCAATGAGTTTTTAATTGGTGACACATTATATTTATCAAGCTGACAGCAGAGTGACTGCACTGTGGCCTTTCTTGTTTTGTCCTTGTGTGCGCATTACTTCCCCCAAGGTGCCCCTGTATGATACCCCCTGTCTGCCGGGGTCCCTCACGTGTGAAGAAAGAAGAAAAACATAATAATTGAGCATCGAGTTGAATGATAACACTGAATTATTCATTAGGGTCCCTTAAAGTGCTGGATAAATCAACACCCCTCTCTTCTCTTTTTGACAAAAGCATCTCTTTGTCCCTCAGTCCAATCACGCCAGTTTAAGGCTTAGCATAAAGACAAATCCTTTTCAGTCCTTTTAGTGCTTCGTGACAGAAGTTCTGCTGCAGGGCCGGAAAAGTTATTAACAAGTGTTTAATATTTGGATGGGAGTGTTTGGTCACCTCTTCTTTACATGCCATTTATGTGCAGACCGTATATATTATGGGGCATCTTGTGACTCAACACTCAATAATGACACTCTGTGTTGCTAATGTGTTCATATGCTGTGAATATATTTGAGTTTCAATAAAGTTTCATTCAGCTTTTATCATCAGGTTCAGTGTTATTAAGCAACCTTTAAAAAGGTTAATTCACTTCACACCAAATATTGACTGCTCTTACAGCTGCTGCTAACTTTTTAACTGCTACACTTAGATTTTGACTGACTTTGTATTACATTTTTTTTCCCCCAGTGGATACAGTGTACTTGACATAGATGACATTAACCTTTGTACGAGATAAATCATCAGATATAAAGCACTGATGTATAAGTGTACAGTGTTGCATTTGGGAGATTATGGAGCTTTTGGGAGAGATCTCCAATCAAAATGAAACTGAATTGCACATTTCCATTAAAGATCTGGGGACATAAACACATTAACATGCTTGTTGCAATAGTTATTACACCCTTAATATCTACACATTCTCTACAGAAAATATATCTCTCTGTATGACAAAAGGGGCACCTCAATTTCAATTTTATATTTCTTTTGTGTAATATATCAAGGATATTTGTATATTAGAGCTATTTTGTAATATATTCTATTATTTACTATTGGTAATTTCTAACAGTCTATCTCATCAGGAAGCAGTTTGAAAAAGACTGTCGGTTTGTCAAGCGTCTGTTGTTTGTTAGTAGCACAGATCTTAATGTGAACCGTTATCTGTTTAATTTTAAACAGAGCCTGTTTTCGAGTAACAGCAGGTCCCCAGCAGTTTTAGAAGAAATCCTTTGTTGTCTTCAGGGTGTTACTACAGCGAAGGGGAGTAAAGTCTAGAGGTCCTGGCGATCCTCTTCAAAACTCTAGTGAAAAGGGAGAAGGGGTGAGGGAGGCCTAATGAAATATTTAAGATTTAGGCTAAAAAGGGACTCTGAAAACCTTTGCAACAAAGGGGTCGGCCGAGGGCCTTCATTGTCCCGGGACCCGGCGGAAGCAGGGGCCACGCTGCTACAGATGTGAGGAGAGCCCATATTGAGCCGGGATGTGTAGGCTCTGCACACAGCTGTGTCGCTGCACTCCCGCCCCAGCCACCAGCCCCCTGCCTTTGTGAGCCTTTGTGAGGGCCACAGAGTGGCGATTTTACACCGAGCTGATTGCACAGCAACGCCTTTGTGTCGCCAATAAGAAGACCCTGCCCATTCCTGAACATCGGCACTCATTCCCTGCGCATCACAGATTCGCACATTCTTCCCGATCCCCTCAGCCCACACAGTCTCATAGCTTTTTATTATCTAAGAATGACAAGGTGATGAATCCTCTTCCCGTCGACTGATACGAGCGGTGGTGGTTAGTTTGGGGAGGGGTGGATCTCTCATCCTGGCTCCTTAGGATCTGCCTATTTAGCACTTAACTGCTTTTGATTAATGGACAGCCCATTCTATGTAACGTATGTTGTTTTCGGGGCCCACAGAGGGGACCGCATAGGCAAAATGTTTGAGTAATGATGTCATAAGGTCACAGCGAGCAGTTCAGACACAGAATAAGTGAAATGAAGGAAGAAACTGAGCTTTTCCATTTGGTTAAAAAAAACAGTCCACCATATGGTGGCAAGTAAAAGTGCTAAAGTTACTGATTATATGCTTAAAGAGTTAGATAAGCATAATTTTACTAAGAAAATACTGAATGTTTTGCCTCCACTTATGAATAAGTGAAAGAAGTCAATGAATGACTGTGATGTGATGTTCCTTGTATCAGTCTGCTAAAAATAAAAATCCTTTGCCTAACAGAAGACTTGATCCCTCAAATTAGACAGAACCCTTCCTGAATGCTTCGCCATTACCTCTAAATCCCCTGGTGTCACTCAGAGCTATAAGGCGAGTTCAGGCCTGAGTACTGAAAGGGCACAGCTTAACACCAACCTTAACACATGACTCACTCCTTCCAGGCTCATAAAGTCTTCCTAATGGGGGTAATGTGAAGAACAATAGAGAAAGACCGGGTCAGCAACTTGGAATAATGCAACTCACTTTGGACAAATCAAGAAACATCTTCTGACCTAAACATACACAGGAGAAGCCATAAAAACGTCACTTCATGCATGATTTGAATTTGAAGGCAATTATGCAGATACGTTTTCTTTGACTGTATTCAGAAGTAAATGTCAACAGCCTTAGGTATGTGTACATCCATAAGCATTAAGCTTCTAGCTTCCTCGTACTGCTAAATATTAATACTAATTATACTAATACTGGTCTTCACTGCCCAGATACTACTGATAGTCTTGGTTTCTTCGGGTAGAAAAAGCTTCATTCATTTGAATGTCATAAGTTGCTATTTTATAAACAGACTGGTTCTGAAATTGTGCTTTTCTACTCTACCAGAGCACTCATAGTACTTCATGAAACATGCCTCATTCATCCATTCACAATTAAATACTTTCTATCCAACAGCAGCCAGGGATCGAACCACCAACCTTCCAATTATCAGTTGACCAACTTTACCTCCATCCGTCAGAAGTTCAGACCTGCCTCTATCAAACCACCTCCTCTCACCTCTTGCGCTCTTTTTTTACCATTAGCACCTACTCAAATCAATTTGATTTTTAGGGTTTTCCATTAGGTGGTAGTTCTTGGTATCAAGTACTGTCTAAGAACCTACTCGGCCAGTTCTTAAAAACTGAATACCGCTGATTAGCCAGGGACTGACATCACTGAACGAGTCATGAGACAGGCTCCTTCACAGGAATCAAACCTGCTATTTTTGAAACATGGCAAAGATAAAAATGGCTACACATGCTGCCCGTCGCCTTCTCTGGCTCTCTTCTTTTACCCTGAGTCTGGCAAAAAGTCACATCCCAATATGGTATACCATCAACTCGTTGTTCTTGATTGTTCTGCTGTGTTTGTCTCACACACAAAGGAGGTCACTTTGCTATAACAATCTCAGCCACATTGAGGTGGTACACAGTTATGAAAATAATAATGGAAAATGTCCAAAACCATCTAGAGTACAGTCGAGTTGAGCGAAGTAGATGTTAGTGGAAAAGAGGCTATTGAGGCATTCCCAGGCTAGCCGAGAGGTGTAATTGCTCCAGTGTGTCCTGGGTCTCCCTCAGTGCCTACTCCAGGTGGGACATGCCCAGACCACAGCACCTACGAGGCATTCTTCTCACATACCTGAACCACCTCAACTGGTTATTTTTAATTTATTTGAAGCTGCTAGTTAAAATAAATGAAATCCAAATGTAAATATGCGCAGAGTTTGTGCAGAAAACAAGTGGTGTTGTTACAATATTGTATATGAAAATAATGTGACACTACTGTCTTACTTACTTACTTTTAATGCCATTTAATTGCTTGGTATGTCATGTGCAGACACCAGCACATGATTGCATGTTTTGGAATAAGATAATAAATATGTTAAGCTTAATTGTCTAGCATTTTTTTTTAAATGTAGTTTTCTAGCTTCTCGTTACAGTGCCATTGGGGTGTATGAGTGATTCAATGATATCACCAAAGCAAGAAAAATGCACCTATAATGAGCCTCCTGTATTGTTTCTGTTCAGGCCCTGCCAGAGTTATGGATAGACTCACTTCACTGGGATACTTAATAGCCCTTAATAGATGTGAGACTGGTGGAGTGAGGCAGACTGCACGGAGCGCTTGATACAAACCAGATGCGAGGCTAACTAACCTCTTAGCCTTCCTGCTATTTAAGCAGGGGTTTGCTAGTTGCACTTTCCTCTGAGTTTGTCTCTATGTTCTTCACAAAGGCCTGTCACGTTTAATGGCCTATTGGCTGAGTGGGCTGCTGTAGCCCTCTCTAGAAGAAAAGCACCACGGAGAAAGGCTCATGGTCAGCTAATGCAGCTTAATATTCTTTAAAAGGGTTTGGGGAACAATTAAGAGAGTGTTTCCCATGGTTCTCCCCCCAGCGGTTTGCGGCTGCCTGTGCAGCCGCTCGTCTGTTTGATGGACTCTGAATGCATCTTATTGATGGGGGTCAGAGATTAGAAGCAGCCGTGCGAGGGGAAGAGAGTAAAAAGAGGGTCCCACACGGTGGCCTCAATGAGGCTCAGACACACATACACACACACAAATAGCTGCTAACAGCTCTTCCACTTGTCCGTCTGTGAATCGTATTCATCTGTGATGAATGAGCAATTGGGTGCTGCATGTCCTCTAATAGAGATTCTCCTGTTTTTTTTGCTTATGTTACATCTTTTATCTGCTTGTGATAAAAGTTGCTATAAAGCTATCTTGATGTATTTCCTAATAGCTATAATTCTTTCTAATAAGACTCCAAAAATGAGGCACCTGATGCACTGTGTCATGTTGTTTGTCTGCAAAGGTGCTCACAGTCGTCTTGCAGGCAGAGCAGTGCACTGGCATGCACCCACTGTGCAGATGCCACATGTGTCAATGTGTTGGGTCATGACCTCGACAGCAGACGCATGAAGCAGAGTAACACTTAACCCCACAACATGCATTTCTCACTTTGAGCATGCAGAGAAACTAGTGTTACTATGTCAGTAAGTCATGACTTTTCTTCAGTGTGAGCACTGCAGTGACTTTGTTTCTTTAGAGTTTACACAGTGTGGCTCTTTCAAACTAAAGCATAAGCAAAAAATACTGCTTGCAGTCTCACATGAGTCAACTCAAGGAAGTGGTCTGACTCACTTGAAAGCATACCAACCAATTTCCTGCTGTCAGACTCTTCATCATTTATTGTGATACCTAACATTTGCAAATCTTTAAGTAATATGGATGTAATACTAAAGTGTAAATATAATTACATTCTTTGGTTCTGTCACCCCGAATTTAGCATTGTGTGTTTATCTTATGATGTCCTGTCAGACTGTTGGGATGCTATACTAACTAGATGTCCATCTGCAGCTATAGCTCACCATGTAGTGGCAATTAGAGGAGTGTTTTGGGTCAAGGAGAAAGCAAGGGTTTTGTTTGCCTCCATCTCATGATTGAATGGCCATGTATAGGAGCATGAAAGAAAAGAAGCCAATTAAGTGAGGGGTGGTTTGATTTTTTTGTCCTGTGTTGTAATTAGGCCCAGGCTCTAAAAAACTTCCTCAAGTACCATTTGGGTTGTTTTGTTGGCTATATCATTAGGACCAAAATGATCCGCCCAGGTGCTCACTGCTTGAATATGTTGAGAGACGATGTAAAGAAAAACTGCCAACCACAAGATTTTGGTGCTTGTAACACTCCCTGGTTCACACATAGTAGCATGAGTGGAGTCCTTAAATTCTGTCAATCAAGCCAGTTCAAACAATGACAAACAAGATTTACATTCAGACGATCAGAGAAAATAAATGGACTTGATATACACTCAGCGGAATTCCAAAAAGTCCTGAAACTGAGAGTCGCTATTTTCCTTCCTTGGTCATTTCAAAAGCACTTCAGAGATTCAGTTACCTTTGATGGTGCAGAGCCAGGAAGTGAGTCACATGCAGTGGTTTTAAGTATATAGGTTCATTCATAACCACATCCAGTCAATTAAAGTTTTTCCTTCTCCACCGAAAACCCTCACAGTTCACATTTTCCACAATTCGTCTTCAATGAAACATTTGTCTAAAACATTCATTCATCTCATAATTCATTGGTTCTCATTTATTGACCAAATGTCTATAAATAATATTAATAAAAGGGTAATAAACATCCAGTTAGGCTAATAAGTTTTTCTAATTTTGTTTCTGTACACCACTAGATTGCCTTCAAAATCAAGCCATTAAGATTTGACTTAAATTCAAGAGGTTCATACATAATCCCCCATTGATGGATGAAAATCTCATCAATGACTGCCTGAAGTTTCAAGCCTATGGACATCACCAAATGCTACGTTTCCTCCCTTGAAATGCTCTGCTGTGCCTTTACTGCAATGTCAGCACTGAGAAACTCTTGGTCTGCTTTTGCAGTAAGATTTGGGACATTATCCATTTCAACTGTGAAGTGCTGTCCAATGAGTTTTACAGCATTTGGAATCTGAGCAGAGTATAGCCCTGTACACTTCACAGTTCAACCTGCTACTTATATCAGCAGTCACATCATAAAAAACACAAGTTTATTGGTGCCCGTTCCACTGGTAGCCTCTGACATGTTTGATAGATGATTCAATATGCTTCAGATCGTCAGCTGTTTCTCTCCTTCTCCATCCTTTTCTCTTCCCATCATTCTGGTACAAGTTGATCTTGGTTTTAACTGTCCACAGGCAGATGTTTAATGGGAGTCTAATCTAGTCTTCATGTTCTTGAGGTTGCACCTTGTTGTAAACTCTATTTAAATTCATGGTGTCTCTGGATTGCAGATGTTGACAATTATACTCCTACCTCCTCAACAGTATTCTTGACTTGGTCAGATGTTTCAAGGGCTTTTTCTTGACGACAGTTTGTTACGGCTGGCGGAAGGACCAGTCGTGAGGGGTGGAGGAAAGGAGGAACCCAAGTGCAGGCAGGTGTGGATTGAAGGTGAGTGGTTTCATTAATAGCGTGACCAATGGTACAAAACAGGAGTGAACGTAGATCTAAACTAAACTGGGAAAAACAAAACTCAAACCTGAAAACATATATGCGGGGAGAAACGGGATGAGACACAGAGAGAACAACAGTAGAAGAACACAGACGATCCAGTACTGGACAAAGGGAAACACGGGGCTCAAATACACAGAAGGTAATCATGGGAAATGGCACACAGGAGGGAAACACAGACGAGGGCAAAGCAAGACACATTCACATGAGGCACAGGACAAGGAACCACAGGACTATCAAAATAAAACAGGAAACACATAGAAGACACAGACTCTGAGACTGGCTTAACGCGGGTTAGACTACAGGGGAAACAGAAGGGACACAAGCAGGGGAGAGCGACACAGGGTGAGCACACAAGAACACAGAACTACAAAGTAACTAGAGCATGAAAACTCAGGGCATGGGACAACTCAAAAATATAACAATAATCCAAGAACAGAAACACACCATATGGCAAAAACACACACACACAGTGGGCCACAAGACCAGGACTGTGACACAGTTATAATTATGCACTAATTTACTTGGTAAATTAATTGACCAATGCAGTCATTGTTTTTCGAGAATAATATTTTAGCAACTCCTAAAGTTTTTCTTTTGGATACTTAGCGTAACAATGGCCTCCTTCACTTGGATGGGCATCTCTTTTGAACAGTTGCAGTAACTAGTAAATTCTAAATGCAAGTTTAATTCTCGGGATAACCTCCAGATCTTTTATCATCTTCATTTGTCATGAAATACCAAGGGGCAAGTCTCACCTGGTCATATAATAAGTCAGCTGCTCAATAGTTTTGGGCCTCTGAAAATGGGGGACTTTGTAAAAAATTGGCTGCAATTCCGAAACAGGGAGTGCAGTTAGTTTGTTAAACCTCTTGATTCAAAGCTAAAAATCTACACTGCAGTCATATGTTGTTTGTTTGATTTATACATATTTCCAAAGTTTTCCTCAGATGGAAGGCCTTTGCTGTCTCAAGTGATTACACAAATCAGCCTAAACCCTGACAGACAAAACAAGAACCACTGGTATGCATATCTGATCAATTAATCAGATACCGTGACCCCATAAACTCCCCACCCCGAGCTATATACGCACACACATGCATACATGCTGACACACTCCCTGCTTCCTGACTCTGGGAAACTGAGAGTCCGGCAGCTGCTGTCAGGCTGGGTGGTTAAAGGAGGGGTAGCTGAGGGGCATGGGAAGGATTTAAGTGTGCCATGTTAATAACTCACAAGTGGCCTGGGCCCATGGTCACCCTGTCATTAAGGTGCCACCACACTCCTGGCATCTGACCCAAACTTACATTCCTGGTGTAATGGGTGGCAGCTGGACCGAGGTTTCCAGGAGGACAGCTGAGAACAAGCAGGCGGGGAATACCACGGGGAGCTCCCACGCTCATCACTCCTTCAGCCCTATCCTCTGCCCTATTCATTAGTTCCTCCCAACCAGGAAATCGTTTCAGATTGCTCTTTGCAGTAGAGAATTGCAAAAAAAAGAAAAGTGGTCATTTAGATTAATACAGGTCACAAAAGGGTAGCAGTTATGCCTCCAAGAGAAAATTTAGATCTGGTTTTCTGTTATAAAAGTATTCATATAGTATAGTTATAACTAACTACAATATGTAGCTCTCGCTTTCGTTATTCTCACTATTAAAGGCTGCATAAATCAACAATGACACCCTGACCGAAACTCAAATGACAAAGAACAGTTTAATCCCCACTACAAAAGAATAAAATCTCCAGAGTCACCTACAAAGCACCAAACAAATGCTGTGCATGAACTGAACCATTTCGCTGTGCTGTACTTCTGACACTCTTCTTCTGCCCTTAGTCCACTGACACAATCTTTGGAAAACCGACCCTGACAAAAAGAAAAAGTCCACAGTTGAACTCATTTGCCTGGAGTGGGGGTTTTTTTGTTGTTGTTGTTTTTTTTTTTTTTCAAAAGCACCTTAT
>VURO01000835.1:31251-52257 GCA_015108175.1 Pelvicachromis taeniatus
AATTAGAGCCTAATGAGAGGGAAGCTGGACTTGTAACCTGTTGCAGCAGGGTAGTTGTTTAGAAAGCTCACAGTTGGCAGACACATCAATAACATTTGAAAAAGCTTCGGACTGAAAGCCAGACACAGCGGTAAGCTCCTGAGTGCGTGGCCATGTATGCCTGTGCTGCTTCTGTTGCTTTACCCAAGGCGACTGAAGAGAGAAGAACAAGGATACTGTATAAAAATATACTGTGTTTTGGGCATTTTTGACTTCTGTGAATTCTTTCATTCATTCAGCCATGATAACAAGCCTTATGGCAGTGGGTGTCGTGACCCAAGAGCTCATGCAGAGATCGCTAACAAAAAAACATTTGAGACATTCATAAACACGGCAATCAGCAGTTTGGATTCTTCTTTCAAGTGTGTGTGAGTGTGTGTGAGAGTGCGTGCGTGCGTGCGTGCGTGTGTGTGCGTGGGTGAGTGGGTGACTGTAAAAAGGAGGACTTTAGCTGTCACCAGAGAAAGGGCAGCGTGTGGGAGCTTGTGTCGCCGCCCAGCAGGAGAGCTCGTCCTCAGGCCGCTCTTACCTGTGGAGCCTCTTTCTCCACGGGGAAGGTTCTTTACGTGGCAGGCTGGCCCACCGCAGGGGGAGCAGGGGATGGTCATATAAGGGAAGGTGAAACAGCAGGAGTAAAAGGGACATTTTAGCCTAGGGTGAAATCAGTTGAGCTGAGGGGACAAGTGAAGGTAGAAGTCTTCCAAAAGGCTTGAACCTACACAAACTGCGTGCTGGCAGAAATTCTAGTTTACTTCTACCAAAGAGCAATTCCACTGGGACAATGTATTATGATTACCCAGCCATCCATTCACGAACCACACTTTAACATTTTTGTCCTTATGTGACCAGATAAAGTGTAGCTCACCCCACTGAAATGATCAAATCATCTAGTGGTGCTTTGTATTCCCTGAAATTAAAAAGGGGTCTGTATTTTTATGTATTACTAAGATCTGTATGATTATGATTGTTCAGCCAGAGGTTTCCATGGGTAAATGTGTATTATATTCTAACATTAAGTGATAAGTTAGTCTAGAGCACCACATAAAAAAACCCACCATAATAATCTGACAGTTCATGATTCGTGACATAATGAATAATAAATGAAATGGACTGTGGGCTCTGATGATATGTCATCATAATCTTGAACTTTGTCCTTTAATGGCTTCATTTTGTAAAATTGGAAGAATAATGAACCCCAGCGGTCCATTACATCTTCTTACCTGCTGTTCTTCCATTTCTTGGATCAAACAGATCAAAACATACCGCCAGACATCAACTCGACTATATCTCACTATAGCCTGCCTACTATAAAACGTAATGCTTTGATTGAAATGTTGCAGTAACCAAAGCTTTGAGCACATAAACTCACTTAAAGCTGACAGAGACCGATTCTTTCCTTTCACTGGGACAATATTAAAAATGCCTCACCCCTTTAAATCAGCTTCTCGTGCTGTGACTGATGTGGGAACACTTCCCATCCCCAGCCGATCGTTGTAATATATGATGCTGTTAGTTTCCTCATGGCAAGCAGTTGGGTAGCACCGGTCACCACTGTGTTGAAACACTTTTAATCAACCAGAGCCTACTGTGAAGGCCCGAGCCCCGCCCGGCTCCCCACCTGCCAGAACCGAGCGGTTCACCTCAGCAACCTCAAAGCGACGGCGAGTATTTAGTAATATCATGCGGCGGTCCGGCAGCGTCTACTATAATGTACCAACTGACAGCACTGGCCTCGCACAGCCCTACTACCCCCTTCTAAGGTTATATTACAACACAGTGGGAGCTCTGAGAGAGTAGAGGACGGGAAGCAGTGATTATTTGGAAGTTCTCAAGACAAGCTGGCGTGTTCCCAGGCTACGGTGGGGGTACGCTTTCTCCCAGCATGCCATGCTCTGTGCAGTTTGATTAAAACTGAAGTAGACAGAGTTTCTCATGTATGGTGTTTCTATTGGCACATTTCTTCCTATTACCCATCACCCCCACTCCATGAGTCATAAGTGCTCAGGAATAAATAAAAAAAACTTGCATTTTGACCCTTGAGACCCTGTGTGGGTTTTCCCAGTGTTATTATTCTAAGAATCGTGTAAACCATTCAGAGTAGAACTGTGTGTGTGGTGATAAACCACACTGAACAGCCAAACCTACAGAAATTAAAGGTGATTATTCCATGATGTAATAAGGCAGAGGAAGCATAAAGCCCCAATTTTGTAGCATAAATTTCTCTAAAACTGACAATAAATGTATGATTACACATGCCTGAAAAGCGGCAGCCCAGAACATGTTTGCATAAGCAGCTACCAGCATTACAGACACAGAAGAGGAGAACTTGCAGTGAACCAAGGGAGAGTAATGGCATGACCATTAGGAGTGGCAGTGCCACAACTTGCTTCTTCTTCAGATTAATAGGGCTCGGCTTTATTTTTTATGTCATGCTTTACCTGCTTTAAAGCCAAAGAACAAAAAGCCAAGATCTCTGGTGCTCTGAGATCTGATGCTCTGATGCTGTTCAGTGTATGATGTTAGATGCCTTGTTCACGCACCAAGATTATGTAAAACGATTGATTCTTGCTATATGACCATTTTTTTCCTCTTATTTTAAGAGAATCCCTGAGTATTAATCCCTGATTAGAGATACTGATATTTGATGATACAGCTGAATAAAATAAAATAATGATTAATCCAGTGATCCGACCAGGTTTCAGGAAACGCCACATACCAAAACCTAACAACTGCTAAAATTAGGCTAATTATCTGAAGTGACCCGAGAGCTAACAGTACTGGGAATGAAGGGGTTTCCTCTTCTTCCCATTCTGCCGACAGTGTCAGAAGGCAAAGACTATGCACATTTGAATATACACACTATACAGCTGATAATTCTCTAGTGTAAAAGGGTTGTAACTCTGAAAGGTTTTAGGAGCTGGTGGCATTAGTATAGTTGACCCCTGACCATTTGCTTTTGTTGCCCTTTCATTAAGTAGAGGAACACATTAGCCACTGCTTCTTATTACCCTTTCTGTTATGGCAGCTACCAAGCCAAGAAGCTCCAACTTACCTCTTGTTACCTAAGCTCTCTATTTGGCCTCGTACAAGAGTCTCTTTCCTTGGAGAGCTGCTCTCCCAGCAGACCCAGACGAGCTCAGGGAGCACTTGTCAGAGACCTGTTGTATTGCAGAATGAATGGCGAGGCCTCAGTACAAATTCTTACACACTCTCAGGCGGCAAAGGCCAGCATTGACTGACTGGTTGTGTTAATTTAGCTACCTTTCAGTCTGCAGGCTTCTGGGCCTCAATGGCAAAAGAGCTAAAAAACATCTGAAGTGTCAGAGCAAGAATGTGCCACTCAGCCCCGAAGCAACACATCATTAACAAATGTCGGGCAACAAACAAACAGCGGTAGTTAAACAAACCTGGGAGGTAAGCGTCACACTTTACCTCACTGCACACTGATAACCTGCAGAGTGGGTGATCCACGTTAACAGGAAACAATCAAGCTGCAGCTTTGGAGGAGGAACTCTGCTAAACTGCTGAACCACAAAAAAGCTGTGGTGTGACAGTTTTTGGTACTAAAGGAAAAAACTGTGCCCACTCTCTGTCATTCTGCCCAGTGATAAAGCTGCGTGGCAGCTCAGACTGAGGTTACTCGGGGGATGGCCCATGTCCTCAGCATGCCAACACCCACTCTGACCAGCAGGCTGACTCAGATACTGAGGGCAGACAGGGCACTGCACACTGACAGACATTTGACTCAGACTTAGTATGTGCACTCCTGGCCTGAGGCGTTGCACTGAAATGCTTTGCAGCCAGGCTTTGATTTACTGGCTGGTTTTGGCAAGGATACATGCAACCGGTATCACACGCCTTTTCCTTACAGGGGAGAGACACCCTGAAAACTGGTTTCATGCTCGTGCTGCAGCCCACATCTAAAGATGATACAGTCACAGAGGCCAAGGTGTCAGCTATGACCCCATTAATTCATTTTTAAACACTCTTTAAAAATAGCAGACTTTTAATGCTTTTAATGCTTTTCCTCATTTTCCATCATATATAAACTGTAAGTAATGAGATCAACACATGAGCAAACAATCTCTGTGAGCCAGAGATTGCACTTAACGCTGTGTTTCAGGCAGTTTTTTTCTACTATTGGTTATCTGATTCCCTGTGCACAGTCCTAAGACATGAATGGGTTTAAGTTAACTGGTGATTCCAAGTTGACCATAGGTGTGAATGGTGAATGGTAACAGACCAGGGACCTATCTAGGTTGTTTACTGCTCGCCCCATGCCCTTGCCCAGCTGGGATGGGGTCCAGCCACACTCCGACTCTGAACTAGATAAGCAGAAGAAGCTGGATGGATGGATGGATGGATGGATGGATGGATGGATGGATGGATGGATGGATGGATGGATGGATGGATGGATGGATGGATGGATGGATGGATGGGTATATGATGTAAGAGGGGATATCCCTAATATGGTCATTTCAGACATACAGTGCAGTGCTAACTACCTTAAACCTAAGACAAATAAGGATTATTGTGAACAGTTAGTCATGCAAAGCTTGTCTTTATGAAATTGGCTTATTAAATATCATTAAACTTAAATTAATTACACTTACAGATATTAAAGTGCTCAGAAGAGCTGGGGGGAAACTAAAATGTGGTAAACCTATGTGGGTTTGTGAACAGACACTTTTATATCCCCCTTTAAAATTAAGATAATGATGAAAGTTTTAAATCCGTAATAAATATTTTCTCAGCCACTTGAGGGCAATGAGAACATTTTGTGAGCAAGTAGACATAACCACAGCAAATCTGGTGGCAAACAGTTATTTATTATATATCATTTTCCTGTTGCTTTATAATGAACTTAATTTGAGCTACTGCTTAACACTGGTTCTTTTTTTCATACAATCTGCATATGTTTCAAATCAGCAGTTTGAGTTTAGCCTCTTCACACAGCTTCTCTTCTTTGCACATACGGCCTTAAAAAATGAGGGACCGAGTTTGACATTTCTTTTTTTAATCTGTTTTTTTTTACTTTTATGGATCTGTTTGTGCAGCAGGTCTGATATGTCTGCAAATCACAGTTCTCCTGTTAACACCTAAAAGCTGACACTTCCAGTAGTTTTGCATGCTTGTTGGCAGGTCGTTGGTTCTGTGCAGATGTCGTGAAGAGAGAGTCACTCCACGTCAAGGCTGCTGGGAAACTTCAGGCAGTGAGAAGTAGTAATATATCTGAGGTCAAAGAGTTGTTTCACGGTGACAGCAAAGCATGTGATGCAAGCGGCAGACCAACAGCTCCGTAGCTCTGCAGAGCCGTGTGGAGGCTTTCATGTGGTGAGTGATGTGCTGCAGTGTGACTGGTCGCACCACTTCCTATTGTTCCCTTGTCACTGATAACCTCTGAGACTCTGGCCAAAGGAAGGAAGGCCGTCGCTTAGTTTGCGGCGGTGGGCTTGTCAGCTCTTTGTCCACCGATAACTTATTAACTTAGAGAGTGCTCTGAGAGAAGAATGAATCCTCACATGGCTCGCCATATGGTTAACTAAGAGTAAACAGCCTTTCAGGCAACTCTGAGATGTGATATCCTCCAAGAGGCGTGAGCACAAGCCTGTCAGGAGGGAATACATTTATTTCATTCTACCCTTTAATTTTAAATGATCAGTTTTAAATAATAATAAATGCATGTTTTTAAATGACATTGCTCTCATTTACACACATACTCACGCAACAAGAAAATGGGCTTGACAACAGGTTGTGTGGAAAGTTTAGTGGAGACTAATAAAAAGCACTCAAAATAACCACAACGTCTATGATGAACAGTATGGACAGTAAAAACAAAGCAATATTGAAGCCGGCTCTGGTAAATGTTGGTAATATTGTTCTTATCAAAAGCTCTAGTTCAAAGAGGTAAACAGTGTAATCTGCTTTTCACTGATTAACTCAGTGAGCGGCCTTTGGGACACTCATGCTGTCCGGACAGAGACCAGAGTCAGATGAGGTAACTTCACACCTCGAGCGCTGAGCTGATGTCATGTGTCTGCTGCCTTAATTGTTCACTGTTCAGCTGCACCAATGTGCAGCTCTCACTCAGCCTGCTTTACAATCACTTCAGCTGTTTCACTCGAAGTGAAAGAAATGGCAAAAGTTAACCAAATTTCATGTGCAAGAAGTCAAACTGCCTTAAGCCTGGAAACTGAAAGGAGAGTTAAACCCACTGTCTGAGGTCTAAAAATACCTTGACACCAGCTAATGTGTGATGATGCAGTTACACGCTTAATGTAAAAGGGTGGAGCGAGCAATCAGCATGGAACCAAAAGGTTTCATCACTGTGTTTCATAGCCAAGATGGCTTTGCAACCTATGAAAGAACCATTTGTGAAGCTGCAAGTTTAGCCGTGGCGTGCAGCTTTCAGCAAGTCTGCTTAGTTTCCTGGCAAAAGTACAACATGGAGAATGATTATTGGCCCACACACGTTTTAAGATTTTTTGTTTTGGATGTTATTTTATGAAGAGAAAATGTTTTCTTTGTTTGTTTTTTACTTGTGAATAAACAAATAAAGCTGTCTCTGTCGCCTTATAATCCCATTCAAAGATTCAGATAAAATACAGTTTCAAATAAAGTTGTAAATGTTTTAATTTTACTACTGCTAATATAAACAACATTACAAGGGACAGATAGACAGACAGATAACAGACAAAAATAATAATAAATGCATGACCCAGTGCAGACACAGGTTCTCCTATAGGCATCAGGGAAGTTATAACTGCTATAGTTGCTTAAATTAGTTAAAAAATCTGCACAAGTGACTGTTTTGTCAGCTTTGGACTAAGGATGGACTTGAGGTTGGAATGAAATTTGCTCACTCAGAGAGTGACATGAGTCACCCTCCCTCTAATTGTAAGCCAGGACTTCGAGACGGTACAAGTATACAATCTATACTCATCTCCACACTTATTAGCAGAGGCCTAACTAGGAAATTAATTGAAAATGTCTCTTAATTTCATGGTGTCTAGTGGCTAACAACGGAAGTTACAGCTAAGTACAACTTAGAGAGTTGTCTCTCTTCTGAGTCCACATATTTGCTCTGCCACTGCTTCTATAAATAAACGCCTTTGATTGAAAGTCTCACAGTTTTGTTTTGCTTTTTTGCAACTGTTACCAGAAAGGTTAACAGGTCTTCAAACCCTTTGTGCGTCAGTTCTGGTGTCAAACGGTGGTTGTTAATCGCCATCTTGTGGTGAACATGACGCACTACATGTTGAGAGGAGGTCATCGGGGTCGGCCAATACCTAAAAAGCAGGTTCTGGTATTTACAAGACGACACTCGACACTCAAATGTAGGTTCGTGAACACATTTGAGTGTTGATTGTCAAGATGAAAGCAGCAGCTTTAAAAAAAAAAATCTTTTCAGTCACCCTAATTAATTAATGGATGTGTCTAACCTGATGAACAGAGGTTTTACAGAGGGGACTTGATGATCCCCAGTGGGCTGACACTGCCGGGCTTCAGGTGAGCCAGTAATGTGTTGTTAGTGCTCCTGATCAAATCCCACCATTGTCAGGACGAATGATAATCCTCCTGAGTACCTACAGGCTGTCCTTCATCCAGTAGCAGCAGGATACAGGCAGCAATGGCCTGTTAAGCCTAAGAGCTGGACTAGAATAACCCCTGGTGCTTTGAAACGGTCCATTACCTTATTTACAGTGGGCTTGTGTTTATAGATAAACACACAAACACTCTGCTCTTTTTCCTCAGAAAACTACGGTTTATTTATAATTAGTTCAAATTAGGCTTGAAAGGTTTAGTTTAGTAAGTTTAATTTAAAAAAAAAAAACTAGACATTGAATTGAAAAGAAAGTAAGAAATAAATAAATCTAACTGGTAAATTTGAACTAATGTGTCAGCAAATCCAGCCTGAGGACACCGTTGATGTAAATGTTTATTGAGACTGAGATATCCATGACTGCAAGAGACAGGTGCTTAAATTTTAATAACTACTCTAAATTTAACATTTTTAGACATTAAAAAACAAACAAACAAACAATGGAAACGAACAAACCCAACTAGCTGAAACAAAAACAATTTCAAAGTAAAAGTATAAAGCTAATAATAGTAATACAAAAATATATAAGAGCTACATGCATAACTGCAGATTCAAACCTAAAGTGGTGCCTGTGTTATTAATCAAGCAAATTTCCTTTTTAAAAAATTACTTAAATGTGGGGAGGGCTCCTTTTTGGAGTGGGGTGGGGTTTACACATTCCAGATGTTGAGTGGCCAGAGTGAGGGAGGATATGCCAACATATACTTCTGCATCAACCTATTGTGGGAATGTCTTTGTTTCTATAAGGTAACTGTTCAGCATAGAATGCATTGAGGCTGCCTGCTATTCTGTGATGCTATTTTCCTTTGATCCTGTCATGCTGAGTGAGCACAAGTACAGGTGTGGTTTACTTTTCTGCAAGGCGTGAGAGTCAGAGCTTTCAATTAGTAGCTTTCAGGCCATTTCTGTGTTTCATGTGAGTAATCTCTTTAAACCAGCATGTGTCTGTTCAAATCAATGGCAAACGATCTTATTTTAATGTATCAGTCCCCTGGGTCGTGATGGCTGATATGCTTTCTGCAAGGATTCTTCTGTTGTTCAACATTTTCTGCACATTCAGAATGTATCTGTGTTTTAAACAGCTTTTCTTTTCAGGAATGAAAACTGTACAAAAGTGCAATTCTGAAAAACTTGTCAACATCTCAGAAATCCATATTTTGTCAACAATAAAACATAGAAAACATATCAAATGTTAAAACTGAGAAAATGTACCAGTTAAAGAAAAAAAAAAAGGTCATTTGCTTTAAAAAAAATAGTTGTGACAGAGTCGTGTTCACCACTGTGAAAGCATCTCCCCTTTCTATTAAAAACAACAGACCTGCTGCTGGACTTTTAGGAGAGGAAAGTTGTCCACCTCTTATCTGATAGAAGATCCTGGCTGCTAAACGGCCCTGGGTCTTCATTTCGCTATGTGTCAAATGTTTTTAGTTCTTCAGAGGTCTGGACTGTAGGCAGGCCAGTTCAGCACCAGGACTCTTCTACTATGAAGCCACGCTGCTGTAGTCAATGAAGTACTCGAAACAGAAAAAGATGTCATCTGGATGACTAAAAACCTCTATATATGTTTCAGCACTGATGGTGGCCGTCCAGATGTGCAATCTGACAACAATTTGAAATGCCTAGATCTCAGTTTTTAAAATATCTACAGTATACTTTCAGGGAGCTCCTAAAGCTGCTGAGTTGGGAAAGGACATAAAGTGTCTTTGTGTTGTTCTCGGGGAAGGTTTGCCTGTTCTCACACAGACATGATTGATTGAGAGTACTGAAATAAAGTCAAAGGATGTAACTCTATTTAAGATTTGTATATTTAAGATTGTATATCTTTATCATTGAATACCATCATAAACTATTTAGACTTGAGGCTAAGCGATTTCAGGAGTTTTGGACTATAATGTATAAAAATATTTATGACATTATAGAGATTTATGTCACATGGCATTTGAAATAGTGTCTTAGTTTGGAAGGCTAATAGAAGGATATACATATACTATAATGGGACAAATACATATTTTTCTTTTTTGGAGGGTGGGGGTGTCATTAATTGTTTTTCATCATTCAGTACAAATAATGTGTAATCTGTCTAATCAGCCTGTCATACCAAATATCACAATTACAAGCACTGTCTATTTGTTGGTAATGAATTCATTTACACCCACATAGTGTTAACAGTTGTTAGTCTCATACTGGATTTAATCAGACTCTACATCAACCTGTGTGGTACAAACAGTCTGTATACTTCCTAAAGAGTCTCCAGTGATACAAAATACAAGTCTTTGTCTTCTGTTTTCTGTCTTCTACCCTTTGCCGTAATTAAGACATTGCACTCCTTTGTGACACAAAAGGTGCCACCAGCCAAGGATGCTTGGTAACAGGACCATACAAAAACTGCTCTCTGTTTAAACACTGTGTCACTGAGCCGGTGATGAATGTGTTTTTTACTGGGCTTTGTTTAATTAACACTGAATTGCCGAGCCTGACATGGTAAACAATTAGGGTGAAATTCTGTCGCATTAGTAGCTGTGAAACAGCTCGAGCAGATCCCAGTCTCAACTCCATAAACTGACTCGTAAGAGCCTAATCCTGTTGATGGAAACAGAATCCCACCCTTGGCAAAACAGCCCCGCTGCCCCAGGTGCAGGCCCAGGCTTGTCTCCCTTTATTGAGGCTGATGAATTGAGAGGAGCCTCTTGGGCATGCAGCCCAGGCTGTGGTTTGGCTAATTAGAGGTTGTGTTTTCTCATAAATATCTATAGTGATGAAAATTAGGTAAATAAAGGTTGCAGTTCCGCCCTGTGAAAGTGCGAGGCAAAAAGTCTCAGAGGAGAGTGACACTGTGAGGGAAACCTGGCAGATGTGTGCTTTTACCTCTTCGAGCATATAATGACAGCTTAACCTGTAATTGAGCTGTACAAACACTGGCCGGTGGTTGGCAGTCTCACCTCTGGCGCCGGTGCCCACTTCGCAATTTTAAATTACTTGTGGACATTGAGTGTTCAGGGGAGGGACCGTGCTGATGCCAGCTGTTGTCTGGGAGAGGGTCGTCTGCACCATGCAGGTATTTGAATGCACTTTTAAACATCACGCATCAACATCACATATGAGTGAAGTCTGGGGTCTTTTCACGCCCTTTTCTCCGTTTGTCGTTCAGAGTGGGAGGTCAGGTGGAGGAGCTGGCCGTCTTGTCGAGGTCTGGGCTGGTGAGCTGCTGTGCTGCTGCTGCGAGGGCCAGGCCCTCTGGACAAACAAGTCTGACCCACAGAGGCCCCACCCCACATCTTACAGGACTTAAAGGATCTGCTGCTAAGATCTTGGGGCCACAGACCCCAGCACACTTTCAGGGGTCCAGTGGAGTCCATGCGTCGATGGGTCAGGACTGTTTTGGCAGCAAAAGAGGGACCAATATTAGGCAGGTGGTAATAATGTTATGCCTGATGGGGGTGTTGTGAAGGCTTTTTTATTCCTAACAGTACTGACAGGGTGAGAAAAATCATTTGGGAGTTGTCCTTTTTCTAAATTGTCAGTGTCATCTTACCAGTGTCATCACTTGTCGTCATTAACCAGTATATTCAGCTGCAATTAGGTTACATTCAACATCTGTTAATCTGAGATCGGGCATGATTGGTTATCTTGGTATCTTTTAGTGCTGGGAATATGTTGACACTGAGGATGTTCCCGTAATTACATTGTTATCACTGAGTCCTACTGATAGCTGTAAACAAAGGCTCTAGGCCTCCTCAGATAAGCCATCCACACCTTTTTAGCAGTTTGGCAACAACTAAACACAAATATTTTAAAAATCTGCCAATTGTGTAAAACTAAAAACGGTGTAATTATTTTTTTCTTTTTACCCAAATCTGAGTCGGCACTCTGAGATTTTAACCAACCACTACAACCAACTAAATAAGTGTAATTAGGCAAAAAAAATATTGATGTTCTTTGCAATTTTCTGTATATTTAAAAATTCATTGATAACAGCAAGAATTATATTTTAGTATTAAAAATATCATTTCAGTTGCACAAACTGGTAGATTTGGCATTACTGACACATAAACTTCACATTGAATGGTGGTCTTTTTAATTTGTAGGGCATTGTAAATAAACAACATCAATCAAGTCACCTACATCCTTTAGTCTCCCTCCCACTCCTAATCTTTTACTTATTTAGCCTTCCTCGTTTTCCCCCCTTCCTTCTTTCTCTGCCATTTCCCCCCCCTCTCTTCCCATTAATGACCTAAATATTTACAGTTCCAGTTGCAAAGACCCTTTGTTGTGGAAGAAGCCTTTGGCAAGTTACTAGGACTTTAATATGAACCAAAAAGTGATTTTGCAGAAGGAGAGGACACAGAAGTCAGATAAAGAGTTTAAAAAGCAAATATTTGATCCAGGCATCGATGTACACATGCAGACAGTCAGATAAAAATTCATGAGAATGATCAAAAAGCACAAGGAAACAAAAACAGACAACACTAGAAAATATAAACCTGGAAAAGATATTTGGATACAGAAAGATATGTGGAATGCAAATTAGGAAAGAAAACACAAGCAGTGCTAACTAGAAAGCTGTCTTAAGAGGTTGATCGTGAAAAGCAGGGGTATTAAACATAAGGCCTGAGGGCCAGAGTCGTTGGACTGTTTTGTAAATGTGAAAGAGGACATAAACGTTACACTTTTAGCTTTATTTTCTGAAGTTTTACAACTTTTCTACTGATGAAGGGCTCCCCCACAGCCATTCATACTACACCAAAGTAATCAAGTAACAGATAAACACTTAAATGAGAGAAAAATTACTGTTTTCACTGCCTACTAAAGTAATTCTGTTTTTGTTTGTGTGTTTGTTTTTTACAGTAGTAAATTTGAAAATTAGCTAAAATTCCAATAAAAATGTGACTTCAAATATCTGATAGTGTCATCCTGCCCTGTGTTATATGATAGTAAAGCACTCAGTCATCAGAGCTATGCCCGTTGGGAACACACAACAGAATCTCTGCATTAAAAATTCCTGCAGATACACTTTGCAAGTACACAGAAAAACACCAGCAAATGCCTGTTGAGCAGAATTAGGCAAATTCTTACTGACAATTAACATTCAGTCAAAGTTAATCACCCTAAATCCAGCCCTAAAGACACCCTCCAAACCAAATGATGACACAATGCAAATAAACCCATCTAAAACACTGCAAAGAAGAAATAAGCTTCGGGTTGACAACAGAACAAGGAACACACAAAAAGTCACGACAAAGGAAACAGAAAATGTCATCACGATTAAACAGGTGAGGTTAAAAAAAATATTTAAATGTAAATTTTTTAATGACATAAGGCGTGCTTACTGTCTCTAGTTTAATCTTGTAATGCTAAATTTCAATAAACTAATTGAGGTCTCATAATTAAAAATTCTCCCATCAGAAGCAAACAGGAAATATCTGGCTACTTAATGTACACCCACTAGATACTTTATTAAGTACACCTCTCTAGTACAGGGTTTGGCTCCCTTCAGACCTGCTTTCATTCTTCATGGCATTAATTCAACAAGGTGTTAGAAACATTCCACACAGACTTTGGTTTATATTGACGTACTAGCATCACACCGTCCAAAACATCCCAAAAGTGCTCTATTGGATTGAGATCTGGTGACTGGAGGCCATTTGAGTGTGAGTTTCCTGTTTTTAGCTGGGAGGAGTGATGCCCAGTGTGGTCTTCTGCTGCTGTAGCTCATCTGCTTCAAGGTTTAATGTGTTATGCATTCAGAGATGCTCTTCTGCATATCTTATTTCTAACGTGGTTATTTGACTTACTGTTACCTTTCTTTTAGTCTGAAGCATTGGCCTTTCACCTCTGACCTCTAGCATCAGGAAGGATTTTTTTTTTTTTTTACCTTTTATTTTGTTTTATATAAAAGACAAAATAAAAAGTAAAAAAAACAAACAACATTTCTTGTAAATGTTCTCTGGTTGTGTAGAAAACTGTCAGTAGATGAACAGTTTCTAAAATACCAGCCTGTTTAGCCACATTCAAAGCCAAAGACTAGGTGTTTGCATGTTGTTGTTGTAATGTCTACGTGTTTAAATGCATTGAGGTGCTGACATGTGATTGGCTGATTAGATATTTGCATCAATGATCAGATGAACAGATGCATCTAATAAACTGTACACATGTCATAACCTGAGGGACAGTGAATGACCTGGACACACGCACATTCTTATATGTAACATATAAATAATTATTAAGAATATGTAATTAAATTGACATTAATCAGTGTATGGCTTGGTCACTAGATTGTGTGAAAAAACTTTGGCATTGTTTTTAGAAACTGTCTTGCTAATAAAGCACCTTTACATTAAAAAAAATACAAATCTTTATATATTTTTATTCCCTCAGATGAAGTAATCTCATTTTTTTCTTTGTATTTCTGATTTTCAGCCTCAGAAAAGTCACGAATGACGTATACGTTGTCCCACTTTCTTCTGTCTGTCTTTCTGGCTCTCCTGCGTTAGCTGGAAACATTGCATGGGAAAGTTTCATATCCGCTGTCACCCCATGATGTCACAACAGTGAGGTATCAGCTGACCGACACACACCTCCCATGACACCGATATCTGCTGAGGGACCGCTTTTATAGCTGCTCCCAGCCACCGCGGCTACTTGCTTATGTTTAAGCGCACTTATTTGATCAAAAGTCAAGATAAATAATATAACATATGCAACTTTAATTAAATATACCAAGAGTTTTTCTGCTAATTAAACAACAGTAAAATTAAAGCTACTCTAAAAGCAGATTAGCAGTTTGCCAGGGGAGAATCTATTTAAAGTTCAGATATGTTATACCTCTGTTAGAGATGTCGGCTGTGAGAACACTGCGTGTATTACGTGATCAGAAGCACCGCTCTATATTTATCAGATCATGGGGCTTGCCTTGTCGCATGCTCACACGCAAGAACACCTACCAGAGGACGTACAGCATGGTGCCACAGAGACTTCCTTGACCTTCATCTCCTGTAGAGCAGGGCAGCGTGAAGCAGGACAGGTAGGAAACATGTTTGGATGTAAAAGTACAACAAAACAGCTAAAATACATAAAAAATTTGAAATCTCTATGCTGTCATTTCTGTAATTATGAAATTAAAAGATTATATTACACTACATTATATGCTACTTATATTACATTGCTAGAGATGTTAGTTGTGATATTTTAGTTATATCATTTGCGCTGTAATTTAAATTGTGCATTAAAAATGAACATCCTTGTGTTTTTATGAGCAGCTTTATTAATGAGTTGATTTGAGAATAGAGTTTGCTAATCATCCTGAGAAGGACTCTAATTGCTAAAATTACCTGTTAACAAACTTTTAATGGATTTTGCAGGTTTTGTTGAAGTTGAAGCAAAATGGAAGAGTTTGAATACAGTGTGGAAATCTGTGACCGTGACTGGGAGCGCTTCTTTGCAGAGTGCGAGGAGTGTAATCTGCTTCCTCCATCGCTAGCAGGTCTCGAAGATTCGGGGATGAGTGACATTGATGATACAGGGTCCGTTCTTGCCATGAGGGCTCAGAGAGTTGATCTAACCGCAAGCTTTTCTGAGACTGACTGCCTCATCGATGGGCCCCCACACTGTGAGGGCTCTCCTGTGGAGCACTACCTCAGCAAACACGGCATAGGAGGGATGGAGAGTGTCCTCTCGGGCAGCGAGGAGGATATCCACCTGCAGTCAGTCAATATATTTTTTGAAAGGCTGAAAAGTCTGACAGAGTCTGAGCCAAACCGAGTGAACTTTGGAAAAAACTGTGAGGCAATTCGAGAGAAGGAGCGGTGTAGCGATGGGCAGCAGGCCAGTAGAGGTGCACTGCCAAAAAACATCCAAAAGTTAAACTTTCTGCCTGCCAGGGGTGCAACAGCAGTTGGCAAAGAGACCGAGAGGCCTGTCGACACCATCAGAAAAACAAACACACTGAGAAAAGTGCACTCTGAGCCCAGCATTTCCTTCCAACATGCAGCCAGTAATTCAGCGTTCAACACCAACAAATCAACTGAAACTGAGTTATTCATCAGAGAGGAAGCCTGCACAAAACCCAGAGTCAGCGAGGTACAACAGTGGAATGGTGACTCACTGGGAACGGCCGTCTGCTCGGTGACGACACCTACCACCTGTAAGGTGCAAACATGCGCACTTCAACGTGACTTCAAACAAGAAGAATTGTTGAAACACCTCTGTACAAAGTGTGCAACTGATTTGGCCAGTGATTTGGATGTGGCAAATATTAAACGGCAGGAAGACCAAACCCCTATTGTTTCACAGTCAGACGCAGCATGTACAAACAAAGCAGTGATCCAAGAATCTCCATCTGCGTCCATGAAGAGGAAGAGGAGGAAGAAGAGACGGCTCAGTGTGGAGCAAGGCGAAGGTGGGCACGGATACGAGAGGCAGGTCAAGCCGAGTGACTCGGAGGAGGAGCAGTGCGCGTCAAAAGCTGGAACGGGTCTCTGTTTTTCTGAGGATATCAAGTCGTTTTATTTAAACGACCCACAGAAAAATCTCACATCTCTTTTAACGCCATATTCAACCACCAGCAGCAGTTTCCCAGTGATTATATCCTCTAAGCCCTCATGTGACAGTCAGCACCAATATTTGTCAGAGAGTGTGGTCAGGCAGAAGAGGGGTACAGATACATCCAACAATAATTCAGCAAACAATAGCTCAGCGACCACACTGAGTCCAACTGATGATGGTGTAACATCTGCACCAAACAGCACTGCGGCAACAAACTCAAAGTTTTGCAGCAAGTTTCAGGAAGAAAAATCAGCTGGACTGAAAATATATCCTAAGCTGCCATTTTTAATGACAGGAGGTGTAACTGGTAAACCAGACATGGGCACAGAAAGTCAGAGCGGGGACATAAAAGCAGAGGGGCTTCACGCCATCATTTCACCTGAAAATGAACAGAATCTAACATCTGCTTTTGAGGTCAAAGCTGTAATTCATAGTCTTTTATCGAGCTCAGATTTAAATGCTACTTCTGTGGAAGTCGGCCAAAATGACAGACGACCCGCCGCTAAGTCAGTCCTGGCTGTGGAGGCTGGAAATTCTGGCGGGGACGAGCGCACACCGTGTCACAGTGAGGATGAGCCCCAACAACAGCTGGAAATGGAGTTTCACAACACAGACCAATATAGCGCCACAATAGAAAACGCAGACTATTCTCCATCTGCAGCCTCGAATTTAAAAGGTTTGCTCACAAAACCTCCCCAATTGAAAACCTCTGCCTGCAAAGTTATCAGCCCTCAATTTACATCTGATTGTTTTAATCCCTCACCTGATGACAGCTGTCTGTCTAGAGGTTCACCCTGTATAGGTGTGAATACTATAGCACAGCAAACAGAGCGTCCCCTTGAGGTTCACACTTTTCCCGAATTAGATGTTTCAGAGAAAAGCACAGAAGCACTAGCAGCATCACAAAAAACAAGCAAGAGTTGGTCAGAAACCAAATCACCAGTGTCTGAAGATGTACCAACAAGTCTTTCAGATATCACAAATGCATCATCCTGCTGTACTCTGAACACAGAGTCACTCTCAAATGGAAATATCACAGACATGTCAGCAAGTTTCTGTTCATCTGTCAGCGAGCAAGAGTCTGGAGGTCAAGGAGGGAAAAAGGGGGATGAGAAATCTGGACTCCAAAGCAGCCCAGACGCAGTGTGCGATTTGTTGGGAAAAGCTGAAGATGCCATCTTGGTACCCAAAGCTGAATGTAAACCTGAACAGGTGCTGAATCCAGTGTTTGCTATGTCTTCCTTTTGGAGTGAGATGGAGAAGCTGACAATAAATGATATTCTGGGTTTAAGAATGATCAGCAAAGCTGCTCCACCCAGCCCACTCCCATCGTTACAGGAAAACAAGGAGATGACAGATTCAGGATTTTTTACTCAAATAGACGAGTCCACACCCGAGCAAACGACCGAGGATGCCTCGGTTTTCCCCGATGCTGTAAAATCATGTTTTAATCCTAATAGCGTGGCCAATTTTTCCCCTTCACAAAGTGTTTTATGGGAGAGTGAATCAGCACACGTGAGCCAAAGTGCTGATATTTACCCGGAAAATGTGATGCTGACATCTGTGAGTGACACTTCCCGACCTTTCCTCTCAGAAAAGGCTGAAAAGTGCCTCAGAAAGATTTCCAAAAATATCAGCGTGCATAACTTACGCGCACTCGAGTCTGAGTCATTCAGCTACACGCAGAAATGTGAAACTTTACAAACAGTAGACGAAGGAGAATCTCAGAAAGCAGAATATTTCACGGAGGAAAATGTGCCCAAGCAAGACAAAGGCACAGATCCTCTGCCTTCCTCTCTGACAGACAGTTACAGCATCTCTCTCGTAGATATATTTCAGTACTTCTTTGGAGGGAAACAAACTGCTCCCAGCCAATCAGCTGCAGATAACTTAACCACCTTCTACGATGATGGGAATTCAGTCCCTGAAACGTATGATCATTTTTTCTCTGAGTTTGACACAGAAAGCTTCTTCTATCCGCTCATTGCGACTGAAGATGAGACCAAAGACAAACCAGTTCCTATCTTTTCCAGCTCTCGCTCAGCTAACAGAAACTTCCAGTTCCCGGAGGCTTATGATTATTTCTTTGCCTCATCCTCCTCATCTGATGATTCATGTGCAGAATCCGATGAAGAGGATAACACCAGTCCTGTCAGGGTGGTGACCAGGTTCAGCCGCAAGGCGAGCTCGTCTCATATTTCTAAAGACATGTATGAGGATTTCTTTGCAGAGAACGACGTCAGACAAAACTTCTTCTGGAAAACAACATTTTCCTTGAGGAACATAAATTTTTCAGCGTCTACAGTCCAAAACCAGGAGTCGAACTCTCTGTCTCTTGTACCTGCGAGGCAAAAGGGCAGTTCTCATGTGAGGATAGTTTCTTCTCGAAATGCACTCGGAAATGAAGATGTGATGTTTCCTGATCCACTGCTCTACCACTTTGAGGACCGGGTATTCAGTCAACTAGCACAGCAGCCTTTCAGATACGAAGACCTGCAGACGGCCGTTTCAAATCCAAGTAAGTCCACTTTAAGACAGTGATGCATACAGTAACCATAGAAATGCGCCAGGCTATAACATTGACTTGCAATGTGCAGTGGTCAAATCAGCATGTATCCTGGATTTCAGACATAACAGTTTTGATTGGTTTGACTTAAAAAAAAAAAAAAAAAGGTGGTTAGTGCTTTGCAGTTTGTTATTGGAAAGTAAAGAGATGAGATCTCAGTAGCATCATTACTAAAATTCCAAGTAAATTGTTTGATTTTCTTTGTATTTTAAAAGAAGTTGAAGGGGAAAAAACACAAATTGCCATTTTTCCTCATTCATTCTTTATATTCTCTAAACTTAACCCAAGAAACCCATCTGATTTTACAGACATATCCACTTATCAGATAGGGGCCTAATAGGGTGCACATCTGGAAAAGGCACACATCATATGGAAATGGGCACCGTGTTCACTGTGTAACCCAGTGTTCACTCTTTGAACTTTTCACCTAGTCTGAATTGAAATGACCCGCGATTGTCCAAACTTCTCCTGAAAGGTGCAGAAAACAGAGAAGGTGAAGGAGTCTAGTTCTTCTCTGACTACTTCAACTACAGTATGCTGGACTTTTTCTTAGTTTTTGTCAAGTAATGCCAGATATTGTTCTTCACTCCAGCCTCAATGGAAAAGTGAAAACAATTCTGTATTACATTATCTTGAAGTGGCACACTTAAACGCTGCCATAATTTAAATGAGATTATTCTAAGAGCAAGCTGAAGACTGCTCTAACTTTATAAACCTGTGCAACAGATTGCATCTCTGTGAGGCCTTAAGACACAAAGCCAAAACTAACAGACTTGTAGTTATTGATATTTTGCATTAAATCAGATTCAGTCAAGCTCTTTTTTGTTTTCCTCACATGTGGACGGCTGTAATGTTGGACATGTTTGCCACTCGGTCAGCTGTTACAGTCCTGACTGGGACAGATTCTCTTTCCTCAGCTGTCACACGATCCACACTGGACTGCAGGCATGCAGGAGTGACGCTAAGGGGAATGGTAGTACGTGATAAGTTGACTTCACTCAATGAGCGTCATATCTGAGCTCTAAGCCGGCTTTAAGTGTGTTTGGGTGTGAGGGAAATTAAATTACCTCATATTTATTTATGAGTCTTTATGTGTAGATCCTTCTCCTCATTCAGTGCATTTAATTAATATGCTACTAATATAATATGTGAGCTCCTGTGCTTATCCATGAGGGTTATCTTCAAGGTCACAAATAGTCACAAACCAGTTGCATCGAGAAGCCTTGTATAGAAGTGAACTGTGTGCAGGTGTTTGGGGTTAACCGGGACACTGTGTGACAGCGCAGGAAGTCTAAACCTAGTGGGAGTTTATCTACAGCTGCCAAGTACAAATGGATTTCTCTGTACATGGTTGTTCCCTTCTTGTGTATCGCATTTGCACGAACAGCTTACCGACTCAAGATATTTCTGTCTTTAAAGGGTTGGATGCCCCGTTCCTGCCGCTCAAACAGTCAGACATGTGTCTGGTTTGCATCGCGTTTGCATCGTGGGTGCTGAAGACTGCAAATCCACAAGTCGGAGATGCTTGGAAGGCTGGTACGTGTGCAGCATCAGCGTGTTTAATACCACAGAAAATTTCCTCCTTAAAGATGGAAATTACAAAACGGTTCTTATTAAGTGACTGCACTTGGATTTTAGCAATAGGATTACTCACTTTTTCGTTTGCATTTTCACACAGTTCTACTGGCCAATGTAAGTGCCCTGTCAGCCATTCGATACCTGCGTAAGTACGTCAAAGCGGAGGCGGCCGGCAACGAGACGAAA
This sequence comes from Pelvicachromis taeniatus, assembly GCA_015108175.1. Classification (NCBI taxonomy): domain Eukaryota; kingdom Metazoa; phylum Chordata; class Actinopteri; order Cichliformes; family Cichlidae; genus Pelvicachromis; species Pelvicachromis taeniatus. The sequence goes on from VURO01000835.1 coordinate 51,765, forward strand.
CTGCACCGCAGGGCGCTGCCCGCTCCGTCATCTCTCAGCCTCTAAACACGTCGAGGCTGAAGTGATCCAAAAAGTCTGCAGCGGATTGTTGTAACATGTTTGCACTGTGATTACTGATCTTACGTCTCACCGAGCTTTCCAGAGAAAGTTTTTATTTTAATAGCAGTTATTTAGCTTGAGTGAAACTTTAACATCGGAAGTGTTAAAAAAAAAAATAAATATGAAACGACCAAAGGCAAGATGAGGCAAGCTCATCTGACTGAAAGAAGGCTTTAGAAAAATAAGATGCATGAGTATGTGCGAAGCAAGATTAGAGGCGATAAGTGATAAGTGGATTAGTGTCAGACACTTTAGTGATTCAGGAGAAATTTAAACAAACTTGTTTGCATTACATGACTTTTTGTAGCAGAGCTTCTATCCAAATCAACAAATTTGTAAAATATTCTTACTCACAGTTATTGTATTTTACAGATTTGCCACTCTGACCGCTCCC
>VURO01000835.1:52277-70631 GCA_015108175.1 Pelvicachromis taeniatus
TAGCTTGAGTGAAACTTTAACATCGGAAGTGTTAAAAAAAAAAAATATGAAACGACCAAAGGCAAGATGAGGCAAGCTCATCTGACTGAAAGAAGGCTTTAGAAAAATAAGATGCATGAGTACGTGCGAAGCAAGATTAGAGGCGATAAGTGATAAGTGGATTAGTGTCAGACACTTTAGTGATTCAGGAGAAATTTAAACAAACTTGTTTGTGTTGTGCCCTTAAACAGGGGAAATAGTGAGGAGAGATGAATGAGCAACACTGACACGCAGCTCTCGTTCTCACTCGTCTGTAATGAGTGAAGTAGGAGACGCGCGAATTCACCTACTGGAGCCCTGAGGCATTACCGATGGATCGACGCACAATCAACCCAGGCTCTCACTACTCATCTCTCTTTAGATTCCCACTGCATATTCGATACAACATCATGGTCAAAACAACAAACAAAACAATAATAAAGGCATGTTATGAAATATAAGGAACTAAGATCAAATTTGTGATCCACCACATTTGCATTACATGACTTTTTGTAGCAGAGCTTCTATCCAAATCAACAAATTTGTAAAATATTCTTACTCACAGTTATTGTATTTTACAGATTTGCCACTCTGACCGCTCCCACTCAGAGGCTAAATTTATTTAAGCGGGGACAGTATTCTGTGCCAGTATCAGTTATATATATATTATATATTATGTGAATAGTATTTTATGTTAATGACAGAGATCTGTATACTGTTGTCATATAGGTTGCACTGAGCTGTGGACGTTGATGATAATGGTGACGATGCCTTTCAAGTGAACGAAAGTAAAGAGTATATTTAAGATTGTGTGCTGTGTGTCATTGAAAAAGCAGACGTGCAGTCAAACCTTTCTAAACACTAGATGGCGACATAAACTTATGTAAGCGTCTGAACTGGACACAGCTGTGTGACTTACAGTGTTTTCTTTCCTACAATAAAAAACATACCGCAGATAAGTCAGAACAGAAACATGAGACTAAGCTTATACTGAACAATATATTTCAATATACTGTTTAAATATTTAAAGTTTGCTCAGTATTTGGTATTCAAAGAGTCTCCAGTAGGTGGCAACACTGGATCATAGACTCCAAGGTATATCAAAGTTCACCTAATTTGCTAGATAAAATTACAAATGCACCATTTCTGAACCATTTCATACACAAATAGCTCAGTGTGCCTCACATCAGAATGAAAAACATCCTTTTAAAAAGGTCACGTACATGCAACCACAAACAGCATTTTGCTGTGTAACGCTAGAAATGGATACATTGATTTAAACACAAATGTGACCGTAAAAAAAATATCAATACAATGTCACACAAAGACTTAAAAGAAATGTTGGGTTGCATTTTTTAATTTAAAAAATCCGCTCTTTCAAGGAGTCAGAAATTCTCGTAATTTTATTTAACGCGATCTCGAGTAATACTTCTCCAAGCTTTCTGTGGATCTTTGTAAGTTTTTTTTCAAGACATTGGCTGCTTTTTCACTCATTTTCAGTTCAGTCCTTGTACCTGACCATTTTCAAATTATTTTTATTGTTGTTGTTGTTTGGTAAGCCAGTTAACCCTGAATTATGAATCATTTGAGCATGAAAATAGTGCCTAGCTCAAAGGATCATCGTTGTTGTGTCTGCACATGACAGACAACTTAGCAAATAACTTGTATCTTTATGCACCTTGTTACTAGCAGAAATCTAGTTTCTCGTAGCTTGCATTCATTTTAGTAATTGAATCTAGGAAAAATACTAAAAGAAAAGACAGATATAGAATAGTATTTTTGCACCAACTAAGTTTAAAACTGGTCCCAGCCAAAAACTCTTGTTTTTCCTTCATTTACTGTATTTCTATGTATGCCTTCATGTTTCAGTCAACTGCAGCACATTTTCCTACTAGACGTACAGAAATTAGGGAGGTCACAAGATTTTTCAAAACTATTAATCACAAGTAAGCTGTTGTTTTCTATTTGCCTACATAGAAACTAAATGGTGTCTTACGAGCTGACGAATCATGCCTTTAGTATTACAACATAAGGTTTGAGTAAAAAGACTTGTTTTATTATTACATTATTGCTGTTATTATTGTCTTGTTCTGATATAAACCAATCCTTCATCGCTCACTGTTTATTTTGAAAGTGTTGCTATTGCTATATGCAGAAGAGGACTAAACAGACACAATATACTGACACTTTTAACACTTTTATTTCCAAATATAAATAAGCACCTCAAACAAAAATGAAAAAAAAAGCCACAGTACTGTGCACTTTGATATTATTATTACTAATTCAATATTAGTCAGTTACAGCCACATCTATTTGCCTTGACAGTATAGCACAATAAAAATAATAAGTGTACAAGATTTACAAAAATATACACATTTTCTTTACTATAACAAGGCCTGATGGAATGCTTTAATTACCTTACACATTACAGTATAGTATGAAATGAACAGCCTGTTTGAAAATCCAATAAATCCTATAAATATAAAAAAAAATGGATTTACTACAGATAAAACCAATGACAGTGCTCTTACAGCATATAGCAGATTTAGAAAATATTATTCAAGTTACACAGTATATACAGCATACTCTCCTGTCTCCTTCCACAAATGCTACATATTAAACAGACAACTGAAGCCTTTGTTTGCCACTTCCATAACGTTCTGCTTCACCCCGTCATTCCTCTCCTCGACTGCTCGACGTCCAACAAAGCAGTTCCTGGGATTTGTTGGTTCCTACTGTACACACCAGCACGATGCTTGCTGTGCTTGCCGGCTTTTATTGTCCCCCTGATAGAGATCTATTGTTTGCACACGTCCAGACGAACACCGGGCCATCCTTTTTGTTTTATGACCATCTCTGTGGTGTTGCCATGGCACCAAGCCCTCTGGCCCCAAAGTCTAATCCTGTCCAGTGTGTTGAAATTCCAGCCGTTGGCTGGATCATTCCTGTATCACAGTCGAACTCCCAAATGTTGTCATAGTCTATTTCCTGGTCATCTGGTTCTGCGGGTTCGAGGTATGAATTGCGACCTATAAGAATGGAAGACAATTAAGATACTTGTAGTTTCATGCAGCGAAAAGCAAACCTCACCCTGTTTAAATAAACTTGGAAACAGTCCCAAAGTAATTATGGTGCTATGTGCATTGTCCCTAAATAAGATCTTATTGTAAAAACCAGTAGAGCTGCAAATCACTGCTGCACCACCTTCACTTGTTATTTATGATCAATAGTAAAAAAACGTGCGACCTGTCACATAAAATGAACTGGTAAAAGCATGTTTAACAGTTCATCTGGATAATCGGATAATCTGGACTGACCAGAGAAATCTAGTCTTGTTTCATCTGTGATAGCAGAGCCTGTGTGAGCAGTTGTGTCCTGTCAGTCACAGTGGAGTGATAAATCCTATCTGTTGAGCAGTGTACTCTTACACTTAGCTTCACCCTGTTGGGACAACTGCACCAGCGTATTTAGAGCGACACTAAGCTCTTTTTCACTGGCACATTTGCACATTTTCTACACCTTCAAATCTGCAACCTTTAGCCTGTCGTCTACCTGCTGACAGACCCACGAGTTCAATCACACCAAAGTGCACGCTGTGTTGAATTTACAGTGTCGTGGAGCGTGATCAATGTTGTGTGTCCTTTTAGGGACATGGACTCACGGTGCTGACTTTCATTACTCAAACTTTGAGATTGGTGATTTCAAAGAGTGCCCATTGTTTCTCCACAGAGGAGAAAATATGTCTCTGCGTCTTTGTTCACAGGATGAAAAATGTTTAATGAAAAGATTTCTTATCTGGGCTAGGAGAACAAAATGACACACAGGCGTTCTAAACATAAAAGGAATGTTTTATTTGGCTTGTGATCGCATGCCTTTAATTCTTACCTGGTGAGTAACCATAATGCATCTGAGCGGGCTTTCTCGCAGAGCTCGGCGGGTGAAGTATCTGTTAGCAGATGTGAAAACAGAGACAGTTAGTTCCTGTGATCAGTTACAACAAACATCCTCATGGTTTCTTAAAAATGTGTGTTTCATCTGAACCTGTTTAAATATCACCTGCAGCACAAGTGTATACACTTGCTGTGCTACCATACAGATCATCATTTCACTCTGCACTACTGCATTCCAGAAACCGGAGTGTCCTGGGAGATGAGTATCTCTGTGCCTCTCACCTGCTCTTGCATTTGACCTGGCATAGGCAGCAGCTTTAGCCTCGACACAGCCTCTGCTCTCTGCTGCGCTTGGTTCTCAGGTGTGTCCATGGACATGACCAGACTTCTCCTGCAGCGTCCGCCCAAAGGAGGGTCGTGGAGCTGGAAGGAGGAGGGAAGCATCTGGGGTTCCTGGTGGTGGTACTGCTGTTGAGTCTGCTCTTGCCAGAGCCGCTGCTAAGAAACAAAGAAATAAGATATGCATTTTTACCCCAAAAGTTGCAACATTCCTCAGTTACAGTGGACAAAACAGTAAATATATCCAATAAAATAAATGATGGCTTCATAAAGAAGAATAGTTCAGTAAAACAGAATATTTTACTGCACTTATTAAAATACAATTAAGCCAAACTAAAATAATTAAATAATTGGTTAGCTAAATCACGGTGTAAAGCTTTTACACTTCTATAGAAGATTTGACATGTCCTAAAAAAAGAACTATCACATGCCCAAATACTCGTGTGTTTACGTGTGTTTGCACTGCTTGATATCAGACAGGCTGTGCAGGTGTAAATTGAACCTATGGATCCAGTATCATTGGCCCACTTACCACTGGCCTGGCCTCTTCCAAGGAGTAGATTTCGGGGGTGCAGGGCTCATCGTACAGAGGTGACAAGGGTTGTCGTGGGGCACACATGTCCGAGTGGCGCTGGGGGATGTTAAGGGAGTAGTTCAGGGATGTCTGAGGAGTGCTCCAGCTGTTAGACTGGAGATGATTGAAACAGAAGCAGGAGTTAGCTTTACATTAAGGACAAAAAGGAGAATCACCAATTTCCTTGTATTTGTAACAATAGACACAAGCACTAGAACAATCAAATAATCCACAATTAGTTGTGTGCGTTACACTGTGATTGCTGTGATTGTGTGTTTGGGACTAATGCCCGTTGTGATCTGCACCAGTGGAGCAGCAGATTCCCTCTGAGTGCACCAGACTGGCTTAAGCTCTGTTTATAAACTCTAATAGAGATTTCATTCCTTGCGTCTTTGATTAAATTGATCTTTCAACCAGCCTAAGTGCCGGTGTTACTCCATTTGTTAACACCATAAGCAAGATCGCCTGTCTCAGCCTATTGCCTGGTGTCTATTTAAGTTACTGCACACGTGACAAGTAAAATACGTCAACGGTCTCAAAGGGAATATTCGGTTATCGAGTTAGACGCCAGACTGAATTACCTTGACAAGTGGAGCTTTCTCCAACCGCTGCGGGCTGGCCCGGTGCTGGGCAGAGTAGGGTATGCTGTAGAGCTGAGACAGCATGGAGCTCTCTGCAGGCTGGAGGTAGGAGTTGTGCTGAGGGGATGAGTAGCGCACCGACAAAGGTCGTAGGTCACGCTCGGGCCTGGTGTGAGAAGACATGCTATTGGTTCTGCTGCCTAGCTGGGCAGTCTCGGTCGAAGAAGGACGGCTGGAACTGTACTGTAAGGACAAGAAACCCAGAGGACAAAAGTCAGCCAAGAACTGAAGCTTTAGAGCACATGTGCCAGCACAGACTGTCCTTTAGCTTCTGTTTGCTCATGTTTTTAGCAAACAGAGTCATGTGACTGTGAGAGAAAAATGTCTATCAGTTTAATTTGAAGATCAGTGCTATAGATCTGAAGCTGAATACTAACATCTGGGCATGAAGCACTCTCTACTTTAGCTAATTGGACTGGCAGGCAGCTTACAGACCCCTCTCCTCTCCCCTCCTCTCCTGGAGGAGTTTGGTCAAATGTCCTGATAATGCAGAATGATAAGGAAACTGCTGAAGCAGAAGCTATAGGGTCTCTTATGACTCCAAATCTAGAGTTTTTGCAGATAGGCAGCATTTGGGTGAAAATTACTTTGTTCTGTTTTTATTTTCCTTACTGGAAGGCCCGAGGATCAGGAGCCTTTGTAACAGGAGCACTTTGGTCTCTAGACCTTGCTTAATAATTAACTTTGTGAAAGAAAGCATCTGGTTGCTCAGCTCCAAGAAAACAAACACAGGCTTTTTTTTTCACAACTCTGACCATATTTATATCTGTGCAAATATTGGTGCGTGCGATTAAGTTTATTAGATCACTTGAACACTCATGCTTGAGAGGTAGCACACAGCCGACTTACACAACGGGGCTCAGAGTACCCAGGGGTGAGAGGGTTTTCGGCGTGAATGGGGAACTGAAGGTTTCGGGATGCTCGTCCACTCGGGGGCTGGCTAGACCTAACAGACTCCATTCTTCCTTGGCTGTGTCCACTCCACCTGTCAAACTGTGGAGCCTGGAGATAAAAGGGCACAAAGAACATTAAATATGTAAAGCAAGCAACTGTGAATAAATTTTTCAGACTTTGGTCATGTCTAGACCTACAGTAAACTGTTAAATTGGCAACACGGTAGCAAAAATAGAGGAAGTCAAATATATAATCATGCTGAGTGTTAGTTTACAAAAGAGGCAAGGCCAGACTCATACTTTAATTCACTCCACCCATATTTTCACAAGAGAGAGCTCTCTCAATAGCAGCTGTGGTCAGTTTAATTATGTTTGTCCCCTGAAAGCAAGGAGAGCAGGCCTCACCTCCGTGTTTGTCGGGGTGTAGATGATGTCATAGACGGGAGGCGGGGGGCTGAGAACAGGCACGTCAGCAGCTTTGAACTGCTGGATCCAGTCACAGAATTCGGTCCTGTCCAGACAGGACACCACTATGGGGTTGATCATCTTTCCTGGGAAGAGAGGAGGACAAAGCCTGTCATTTGGTCCACTTGCTCACTGGAATGTGCTATAGCAAGATTGTCATTTAGCAGGGATAAAGGCAGCTCATTCATGGGGGGGTTACACTCTGTGACGCTAGCAGTTTCATGGAAAAGGGCACTTAGCACAAAAATATGCATAAGAATGCAGGCTGATTAAAATCCCTTTAACATGGATATGAGTGTGACTAAAGAGCAGTCCACTGATTCATGGTGTTTACCTTCAATCATGAAGGTGTTGGGCTTGACGTCTTGACAGGGCGTGGTCACTGTAATCATGTTGAGCGGAAGTTTTCCCTGCAATTGTTTAACAAAAGGTTAACACAACTTCATCGTGCACACCCTGAACATGTTGGATTCACTGAGCCTGGGCTGTGACTCATTTGAACAGATCAGAAAGGGGTCTACCTTACCTTATAGAAGAGCCCATCGTTTTCCTCCGATAAGATGATCAGGGTCGATGGGTACATCACCAGCAGCCTGTCATTCTGTTCCTGAGGACATAGAGCTTCATGAAGCGTGTGGTTTTCTTTTTCTTTTTCAACCAGAAGCAACATTTTTGCATACAGTTTCCCATTTTTATATATCTTGTTTACATATTTTACCATGTCCTCTACTGTGAGCTTTTCACTTGTTTTGTATGTATTCCTCCTGTTTGTATATATTTCCTCTCTATACTATTTATTCCTTGTGTCTTACTATTTACATTTTATTCCTGCACTTGATGGTTCGATTGTTGGGTTTTCTCTGTATTATTCTCTGTAGGGCCTTTTACCTTACAAAATAAAACTTCTTGGGGCAACTGTTGCTGTGATTTGGTGCTATATACATAAAACTGAATTGAATTGAAGAAGCATGTTTGAGCCAGAACTTATTTTGTAATTAGAGAACAGAAGGCACCAAGTACTTCTGAAGGTAAGAAGGCAAGCCCTGATAACTCAAGCAATGATAAGATACGAATAACCTACAGTGCAAAGACAACAGTGAGACCCGGTGCGAGCGTTAACAAAACCACCGGCATTATTCTTTAATACAGCGCTGTGAGAGGTACACTTTATATCTCAGTAGGATATCCACTCAGAACCAGTTAGTGGGGGGATTTAAAGGTGCGGCAGAGGGACGGTTTATGTTTCCACTCTCTCTCTCTCTTTCGGAGGGCGTGTCTGGATAGACAGCTGACATTCCAGCTGCGAGGTGAGTCGAGTCGCTGCGTGAGTCCAGCAAATGCCTCTCACACACCCAGGCCCTAAATCTCAAGCACTTCAATGGGGCTGCCGATTTTTTCCCACAGAAAATAAACTGCAGATATCTGTGCAAGCTGTGTCATGACTACTTTTAATTGGCTGCTAAATGAAGCCCTGTTCGCAGTACTTTTTTGTTGTCTTCTTATATGTTTTTCAGGAGCAACCAGGTTGCAGGTGTATCACACTGGTGGTGCACCAAGACAGGAAACAAAAAGGAGCCGCACGACATTATATACACATATAGACTCCACCCTTTTCATTCTCTCCTTACATTTTGTTGAGCTAATGTTTGTGTTGCGCAATGTGAAAACTACGTGAGTCACCTAGATTAAGGGCTGACGTTATCCTGCCTATAATCATGGGAAAAATTCCCAGGGTTTGAAAACATGTATGTTTCATTGGTTACAGTCAGCTGTACAGTAATAGGCAAGTGGCCAGTAACAGTGACTCAGTCTGGATAAGAAGCAGAGGTGACGTACCTGGCAGGGCAGGTGCTGCAGTCGCACCTTAGTGACATAGGTGATGGTGCCCAGGCTGTCTCGCTGTGAGCCTTCCCACTCGTGGATGGGCTCTCTGTTGATGGAATTTCTCAGCTCCTCTCTTCCCTCGAGAGACTTGTCCTTGTTTAGCTACACGAGTGAGTACACAAGAGATGAGTTAAGAGAGTCAGATCATCATCAGAGTAAATATAAGAAAAGCTGTGCTTTTCCTGAAACATAATCATGTTTGTTCTGCTTTCCTTTTCTGGCATGTTACTAGGGCTTGTACACCAACACCATTAGAACTACTGACTCTGTTTCTTTTCTCTTTTTATTTCGTGACACATCTACATTCACGTGTTTCATCAACCAGTTCCCCACCTGTGGGTGTAGAGTCAGCACTTTAACCCTGCACAGATGTGAGGGTTAGTTCGATGTAGGCCATGATGCGGTCAAGGCCGCTCCCTAGTATGGAAGCCTCAGGGAAAGCCAGCAGTGAGTGACCCACATGACTCACCTACATCTACACGCACGAACACATCCTGTTTTATGAGCCAGGACTGAAGCCAAAGTATTTTTCTGGCTATTTCAAAAGTGACTTAAGAACACACACACACACACACACACACACACACACACACACACACACACACACACAGAGAGGTCAAATGTAATGAAAAAAAACAGGCTGGCGAACTTACTCTTACTCTGGTGTAGTTTTCTGGTGACATTGCCGTCCCCCCGTTAGCTTCAATGTTTTCTGTGAGCAGCCCAAACCACATGTCCATTTCTTCTTGGTTGGCGAAGTAGACGATGATGGGATTTAAGCTAACGCCTGCGGGATGTAAAAGGTCACAGGGTCAAAAATGTAAACCTATTCCTCTTTCTAAGCCCTTTTTTTATGTCACATAGGCAGATCATTCATGTCCACAGTCTGTCTGCTTTGATGTCTTGAGGGCGTTATGTAATAAGGGCCATAAATGTGAACACATGTTCAGGACAGTCAACCACATGTAAGACCTGTGTTGGAAAAGCCCCTCTGACCTGCTGTGTTTGGTATTTAGGGATTGTAGGAGACTATCCTTCCCACAGACTGCTTATCCAGAAGGAATGAACAAGACCTGGGATGAATAGAGCTGGAATCTCCCTCTACCTATCAGTCCCACACATACCACAGATAACCAGCACAGATAGTCAGATAGTCTATTTCATTCCCGTCCACTGGCTTTTTACTGTAATCGTCTGGAACCGTGAACCTGTTGACTGCTCCCTTAATAAGCAGCTTGTCTGGAGTCTTGTGTTGACTTTCTTTTCACTGCAGCTCTTAATTTTAGACCTTGACCACAACACTCCCTAAAACTTAAAGTTATCTTTGTGACTCCCTCAAATCTTTCCTTTTTTCTTTTTTTTTTAAAAGTTCAAGCATCGCAAACATTACGAAAATGTCTCTCCCGGCTTTCAGTCAGTCAGGTCATTAACTGTTGTTGAAAATGTGCCACAATAAACATTGTGTTTTCATAGCTACATGTGTAAAAGCTTCCAGGAATTTTTGCACATCCTCTTGTGCTGCCTTTGCATAGTCACCCTTCTAAGTCATCAACAGCGCATTTTCGACTCAGTGAGAGGAAGACGTTGGCCTCCCTCAGAGAACCTATGTACATCAGCTCTCCCTATTTGACTCAGAACTTCCTCATGCTTCCTCCAAATGTTTCCAGCCAGCTGTGCCCTGGGGAAGGTTAATGACGTTTAAAATTGACCAATAAAAAAATAAATAAAATACAATAGGGTTGAATAACAAGCTTGATCTGGGAAATTGCGAAACCAACTGCATGAAAGAGCAACGCCGGAGAATGTCAGTATTGTGGCAGCAGATATAAAAGTCCATTCCACTTGTCTCGTTTTTATTTCCTGTGCTATTACAACAGCTATGTAGCTTTTTGTAATAAACAACAGCGTTTTTGTCAGTTTAATTTAAAAACTTTCGGATGCTTTTTTTTCTTGTCCATTCAAAGTTCAAAAGCTAAGTGGCATTTCAACAGGCATTAACCCGAGCAGTTTTTGGAAAGTGCCGCCATAGATTATAGGCGGTGACAAGGTTAAGAGCAGTAGCTGGGCTTTTCTGCTCGACAGCTGGGCCGACTGAAGTGCACCTGTTGTCTAACAAGCGGGGTCTTTAAGGCCAGTTTGGCCCTCCCCGACCGACCGAAGGCGAACGGGGCCCAGCTATGGTTCATCTCGGTTTTAAGAGGAGGTGAAGAGGTGAGAGGGATTGCGGGACCTTTGAATCCCCAGAATGTGGAAAGGCTGCAGTCTGGAAATAGTGTGCTGTTTTTTTTTGTGGGTTTTTTTCTTTTCTAAAGAGAGGAAAATTTTTACTTTGATCTGTAACTGATGACGCGGTTCGACAAAGCTGACCACACAACAGAAGATTAAAACAATAAATAAATATTGTGTCACTTTGTCTCGTCCTCGAAAAGAGACATCCACAGCTGTACATCATACATTTTTAGTCTCAGTGATCAATTAACTAAATTCCACAAAGCCAAGGAAACTAAACAGGATTATTCAGGCGATGTCAGCAACCACTTGCGTCCTTTCTAGTGAAGTCAAACATACCGTTTATTTGAAAGGCGAATTCCTGGGGTTGGCTGTGATTGCAGTTCTGCTGCAGGCTGCAGATAGTGAGTTCTTTCAATGGAAGAGTCCCCTGCACATAAACAGTAAATCAACTTCAGTCATGCCTCTTTTCACTTTGCAACTTGTTCTCTAATGTGTGCCTTTCTCTTATTTTAGTATATATTTCTCTTGTTTTGTATTTATTCCTACTATTTATATTTTATTCCGGCACAGTTGGTGTGGAGCACCCACAGTTTCATTGTGCACAATGACAATAAAGAGCCATTCTATTCTATTCTATTCTATTCTATTCTATTCTATTTTCTTGCACACAAACTTTCGTTCATTCATAAACTACAAACATCATCATCAGAGCTGCTATATGGCCTGTTTGTGCCATCTGTTCAACTCTAATTCTTAACCAATAATTATTCACCATGACAGTGAGGTCAGTGTTGGAAGCTAATGATGTATTCTTGTCTGACTTCCATTTTCCGTCATCTATAAGCCTGACTAATACTGCACACAGGTGCTTAGCTGTCTCTTTTAGAGAAGGGGTTTGATTTGCGGCAGGCACTGATGATTAATGGCTGCTCACGCTTTATGAGACAGGTGAAGACACGTAATCATACCTTCTGTTTACCAACAAAGTGCTGGTTGACAGGGGGATCTATGTCAGAGCATATGATGACACGAAAATCAATTTTTTAAAAACTGAAATCGTGAGGATTTAAAGGAAGGGATTGTTGATAATGCTGCTTGAATTTCTCAAACTCACCTGGTATGTCAGTCCGGTTGTGTTGTTGGAAACGAAATGAAGGTGTGTCTGGAACAGATCCAGGTAGCAGTCGTGTATATCCTGAAGAGACAGAAAGAGAAGATGAGCCAAATGTGCCGTGTAGTAAAATCGATTGCATCTGTGAGGATTACTGTTTTGCATTAAAACTGCAATCTCCAGTTGCATGTAAATGAAGCTGTGTATGCATAAAGGCCCATGCGGAGGCCCACGTTATTACTGTTTATTTTGCATCACACCATCTTACTCAAGCGTCTCCCTCTGATTCATGGAGGGTCCACCATCTTGTTACAGTATTATCTTGCTCTTTACTGTACAGTACGTTCTTTTCACACTGTGACGTCATTCCTTCAATAAACCTTTTACGCCTTTTGACAGCTGTTGTGTCACAACTTTGACAAATTGCAGTTCCCACCGCGAGGAGCCAGCAAATCCTCTATCTGTGCTTGAGATCAGACACACTCTCTCTGTACCCTGAGGTTTTCTCATGAAGCTGTTTCACAACCACAGCATATGCAAGCATGTCCAAACACAGGCTGCGGTTCTCTTGTTGGAAAACGGATTGGATCATTCACAGCCAGCCACTGCGTCAAAGCCGGGAGCGAGTTTCATTATGTTTGGTGGCTGCAGAGCACATCCTGTTACTCTCCACCTGTTTTGTTTTTTCGTCTTTTTGGATTCTGACACTGACTGGGTTCGCACAGGGATGACTGGCATGATGTGTCACCATAGGCTTGGCCATTGTTGAGATGACTTTAACCGCAGCAGGGATTGTGTAGTATAATCTTTGTTTTTCTTTTACAGTTGTGTTCCTGACATTGCGACATGTGGTCAATTTAAAAAAAAAAAAAAAAAAGGTTATTTGCTGCACTCACCTGGCAGTGGAGGAAGCGGAAACGAACTCTGGAGCTGTGAATCATCCGTCCATAATTCTTCACATTGATGCTGCTCTTCTTCCAGCCACTGATCGGGTCGTAAGCAAACGGAGGATCCCATTTGATGTTTTCTATCTTCTGCAGATCTTTAGGGGACATTTCCTGCAACCACCAAGTTACTATATTAGTTCAGGCATGTCAGCAGTAAAGCAGTCAGACTTGAATTTAAAGTCAGAAAGATTGGCACAGGGGTTGAAAACCATAGCCGAGCAGTTCAGTTTGGCATGTAGATGAATGACATTTATGTTTTAGGTACGTACCTTCCTCGGGGTGACAGTGCAGAGGATATTTATGATGCTGTTGGACTTCTCCTGTCCCTCTTGGGGATTATTCTTGCGAAACAAGCGACTGCTGTCATGAGAAAGGAAAGCTATGTGTTAATACTCACTCTCCAGTGGTTACCACCTAATCCATGTTTAGCTGTTCAATTTATTTCCCAACCTAACTTCACGCCTATAGGGATTCCAATATTGTCTCCCATGCACAATTAGTGAAATAACCTAAACCTAAAGTTTTTTTTATAGTAAAGCTTTTCATTCCAAAGTCACACTTTAGTTTTAATTATTTTTTTTGTCTCCTAAATCAATCATCATCCCTATGCCTGTCTCCCACTCTATCAGTGCCAGCCCTTTAAATGATAAGAACAACGGAGTCTTGTGTTTGTGATAGCGAGGATATCCACAGGGAAAAATCAGCATTCAATGTCTCTCTTTGTTTTGCATGACCCTCATCTATTACCATTTGTGTCACAACTTCACGAGGAAGCTCCCTCACTGCAAAGATAAGGCTTTAGGGACCGCTTCCGCTTGAGGTTTATCTGCTTATCTGTACATATGTGTGCCAGTGTCCTCAGTTTAACAACGCAGGCTTTTGTTTATATGGTGGGAATCAAGGGTTGTCCATGCAGGAAGTCCATGTGCAGAATTAATTATTTATTAGTGCCTATTGAAAAATGCAAATCCTCCAAAGATAAAAAACATAAAACTGTGTAAAGTGCATTTATACACAGTGAAAAAATATAATGGTCCTGTGTCGTGATGTAATCTACAGAGGAATGTGTTATAGATAATAAGCAGGTAGTGGACTTGCACACCCAACATTCTCCAAGTCATTGCTGTGGCATTCAGCACCACTCACTTCCCTTTTCTTCAGGGAATACCTGAGCCTGGCCTGATTCGCCAACACAAAGAGGTTGTACGGTAACAGAAAACAGGAACACTGACTGTATTGTTCGTCCTGATCCAATGATCCAGCCTGAAAGGTGTATCACTGTTCAAGTTTGAGCCGCTGAGCTTTTGAAAACCAACTGTCTTTTTAGGGTCGCACTGCTCATCTTTTTATTTAAAAATCTTTAAAGCTACGTGAGATGATCGACCAAACCACATCCTGAATCGTTACTCAGAAGACAAAGAATAGAAGAGGGCAGAGGTGAAGTAGAACCAGATCTGATGGTCTAGCAAGGATGAATCAAGTGTAACATGCCCATGTGTATAATCCTGGGCGATTAAAGAAAACCAGGTAGAAAACCAAGTATGAGCTAGTCACATGGTCATATACTAACTTAGCAGACCTTATCTTTAAGAATAACAGCTCATAATGAATCATGTTAATACTCAAGTCTGGATTTTTGTGTGTGTGTTCATTTTTGGAGGGAAAACGACAGCTGGCAGATCATCTTTACAGGGATGCAAAGACGAGACAAATGGTAACTGGATCATTGACACCGTTGGCCAGGCAGATAGGCTGCTCAGGCACGACTCCAGGACTATTTTGTATTATGATCCTGAACCTGGCCCCACAAAATGCACAACCTCTGTGTAACCGCACTTCTCAAACCCTCATGAAATACCAAGAATACCTTCCGGTTAAAAGCCAGTGTCTAAAATAACAATCTGCTGCCAAGGGCATGACATGTGCTCTGTTTACACACCGACACAAGTACAGTATGAACACCCGGAGAGATTCAATAGTTCTTACCTGTTTCTGCGTATGAAACTCTTGCTGGAGAACCTGAAGTTGTGCTGGGGGACACATGACATACTGCTCCCCATGCTGCTTTCCTTTGTCGGGCTCTGCACCTCTGTGTAGATAAGCTGTAAACTCCTTCTGTGATGGATGAGCGTAATCCAGAGGAGTAGTGTGCTCGCTGCTGAAGTCAGACTTGTACTGAGGCAGAAGTAGGCAGGGTGAAGAGTCACTAGTGTGTGTGAGTAAAAGGGGGGTGGAGTTTGGGGCTGTGTCACAACAGGCTGTGTGTGTGTGTGTTTGTGTGGTGAATAAGGACACACACTCCCCTGACTTGCCCTGTCTGCTAAATCAATCCCAACAACAAAGCCAAGAGGAGGGGGTTCAAGGAGAAGTGTGCCATTTCACACCTTCCTGGAGCCAAATGGAGCTCATTGTTGGCTCACCGCTGTAATAGCTGACCACTAACGACACTGGATGGTGTGTGTCAATCACAGGGGAAGATGGGAACTTCTGCTGGCATGCCCAGACATGAAAATGCCTCCACACTTAAGTATTCTATTTATTACTGCAAGGTAAGTATCTGTGAGCTTTTGGTTAGTAGTTTGCAAGTAAAACACAGCATAGAGCTTAAAAATGGTCACAACATCACTGTTAACCCCAAAGATGGGAAAATATCTGGTGTCACATTGTTTTCAGAGCAGTTATATGAAATGTAATATTTTCTTTCCCAGCGATGCAAGCAGAGGGAACAGGATGCTTGTGAATTCAAACATCAAAATTTTCATAAGGCAGGAGGTGTATGCAAACACATCTTGTTTGCATTTTATGAGGATGTTCCCAAATGAAATACTCCCTACCTAAAAGTGAGAGTCACTCTAAGAAGTTATTTTGGAATAATAGGTTTTAACACCCATATCTGGTTAAAGGTGTCATTTCCCAGGTTTCCAACTTCCTTTATTACAACAAGCGGTCTTATCAGTCAGACAAAGGAGCCCAAAACTCATGATCACGCTCTGTTTGCTCATTGATTAGATCATTGTCTGTGCTGAGCTGCTGCACTGGTGTCATAAATTTTAAGCGTACGCTGCGGTCTGTCAGTTGATCCCAGCCTGTTCAACCAGTTGTTTTAAACGGATACACCTGAGGCGCTAACAGACATCAGCCTCCAAACTGTGCCATCTTTCTCCTGCATTATAATGTTGTTATAATGCCGTTTGAGGGCTTGAGTAATTTAATCAGCAGTGGAAGTGAATATAAAACGTCTCGGTGAGCGACAGACGACAGAAGAGACCAGATAAGAGGGGGGATCGAGATAAGTAAAAACTCAAGCAAAAAGAGAGGAAGAAAGACTGAATGTGGCAAATTTTGCTTAAGAGTATCATAAAATAACAACTTCAACTTCAAAGACATGTAATGTTTCTAATAAACACTTGATTTGATTCCTTGTAGAGTATGTCTAACTTTTAAAATTTAAAATAATGTTTGTAAGCAAATGATTATGTGCTGGTAGCAGTATGTATATATATTAGCAGTGTTATTTACTTTTATTTTTGTTTTTACACACATTTAAAAGCTTCTTTCAGCAGCTGTCTTTTTCACAAGGTGTTAACACAGCACATGGATCCACATATTTGATTTTAGTTTTACTCCGGATGCCCTTCCTGACAAAACTCAGGGATTTGTGTCGCTTTCTGGTTTCAGAACCAGAGACCTTTCATGTGTTGCTACATTTTTACCTTCAGTTCAACCAAAGCAAAAGAACACAAAAGACAGGCTCTGAAGATGTCACAGATATTTTACTTAGTTATCAAGCAGACTGCAGTTCAATTATTTATTTTTACTTTTCATACATCATCATGGAGAAATCAGGAAGATGAACTAGATAATTCATACATTGAGCCAGAAGTGACTCACAGTCATAGTCATAATATTACAAAGGGCAAGCAAGCAAAGGAAAAACCCTGTGAGATAAATCCACTTTAAGTTGCTTTGGTTGCTCAGGTGCCTCATCAGGCGCGCTCTTTATCAATAATACGTTTTCCCAGATATTTCACCATCCAGTACAGAAACAGGTTGTATCAAGTTGTACCAGAGATGATAGGTAAATGCTCTAAATCTGCTCCAAACAAGCTGATGAGTCAAGTCAAACCTACATTTTATGGCATGAATACTATTTGGCAGTATTTCTAAATCTCACCATGATTTTTCTGGAAAAATGGTGGTATGCAGATATTCAAGCTTCCTAATCTTGTCCTCTCGATGTTTTAGATCAGGAAATCTCTAAATGTACTGGCTAAATTCATCCACAACTGTGGAAGCCTGAATATAGATACTAAATATACAAGTTTTTGCAAAGGCTGGATCACAAAAGTAAAATATGTAAATATCCATTGTTCCTGGTCTGTTTTGCAATCATATGTGGTCTCTAAAAGTATCCAGACCTTTTCAACAGCAGGAACGGGGGCAGGCCGCATCTCATGTTCGCAACAGGCAACAGCAATCCAGCAAACGGCTCATTATGCATCGTTTGGTCAGGCATTATACATCGTTACCTTTCTTTGTGTAACATCATGAATATCTTTAAGCAGCTGCTGTTCCAAAGAATGCACTGTTATACTAATTGTAATGCTTATTGTCTCTGTAAAAGCGACATTTTAAATTCAACTTATGTGACCAGGAAGGTTTTAGTAACACAGGACTTTCCTGTGCCTACAGCACAGAGACTACAGCAGCATTAGAACTCTCCTACAGGTAGTTTAACATTACTCAGTGGGAAGAGGAAATATTTGGAACTATGTCAAAAACAAGATGGTATCTGGAAGTCAGCTTGTTTGTTCTGACTCATGTAGGAAAGATCACATTTTCCAAACGAGTCCGCTATTCACAGCAATTTCCTAAAAGCTTTTCTATTGAAAATGACTCCTTTGTTTCTTTTTGCTTTGTTTTCCTTTTTCCAAATATAATGCAGTCAAACATTATTTGTCCCCCGTTTCCTGATTTCTTCTCTATGCATATTTGTCACTCTTATACGTTTCCGATCATCAAACAAAAAAAAGAGAAAAGACAAAATGCCCTGTTAATAAATGAAATTACGATTTCATTTATTAAGAGAAAAAGGTTATGCAAACTAGCCAGTTGTGTGTGAAAAGTTAAAACATGATTTAAAAAAAGTTAAACCATGAGTTAGCTCTAAATAAGCCACATTTTTTGGAAAGCTCAGTCTAATTTCATTAAACACACTGATGCCTGATTACTGCCAGATTTACCGAATCAAGAAATCACTTAAATAGAAGCTGTCTGACACAGTAAAGTATGATACGGAGACTCCAGCAACACTTTGAAGTATAAGGAGAAACAACTTTATTAAGAGGTCAACGTGTTTC
>VURO01000835.1:77995-100617 GCA_015108175.1 Pelvicachromis taeniatus
ATCGGTCAGTGTTCACACATGGGAAGCAGCTGGTATCTGTATGGCTATACAGTGGAAGTACCAAGGCCAGAGATACAGTGGTCCAGAATTAATGGCAATATTGAAAAGAGCTGGATTGAGCTAGATCTTTGAATTCATTACCAGCATGTATTATATTTATTTAAATATGGTGCACTAGTCTTTATCAATACTGCCACTAATTCTGAAGCACACTGCACCAACGCCTCAGCCCCTCTCTTTACCTCACCTGCACACATTTACCTGTCCAACCACCAGCGCTCTTCCTCCTCATCCTCCGCGTTTCAAACCGAGCAGTTGCGTCTCTTCCCAGAGCCAGTCTGGGCTGTAGCAGCAGAGGCTGAGGTCAGCCAAACGATGACCCCGTGTCAAAGGCTGGTGGAAGAAACTGAGAGGGTGGGCGAGGAAGGTGGCGGGAAGTTCAGGAGCTCCAGCACAGCCACACCCACACTGCTGCGCCGTGTGAACATGCAGGAGGCTGCGACCCATTTATTGCTGCGTGGGTTGTACTTTTCAATAGAGTTGAGACTGGAGCTGCCATCATTACCTCCCACTGCGTATAACCAGCCATCCATGGCCACCAGGTCATGAGTGCTCCTGGAAGGGAAAAATATATTTAAATATGCAAGTTCTCACGTATATTTAATATGGTATGTTCAAGTTTTCTAAACCTAATGTGGGACGAATAAAGGCCTGTATGCATTCTGTTTAATGTAACCAATCCTAGATGTAGGCATGCATCATGACTGACTGAAAATTAACAGGAAAAAAGGGATTGTGAGATGAAAGTGGCTACTGCCGAAACCGACAAAGAAACAAATGGCAATTTCATGTGGTCTGAAAACCATCGCTAGAAGCTGCAGGGTTCAAAGAGAAGAGAAGCAATCGGGACACCCAATGGCTGGGTCAGTACTGGCTCAGCCTATGGACAAAACAGTCAATTTTGGGGACTTGGTGTTGCCAATTTTCTCTCCATCGCTTTTTTTTTTAAAAGAATAAAATAAAGAATAGAATAATAATGAAAATGATTAGTTATAGTTATCAGATGAATTTTGGCATCTAGCATTTCTCATTTGCTCTCCACACAGACATGCAAAGCCCACTCAAAAGCCATTACCCAACCCCACTCAAATAAGATACAAGTGGAAACCAGAAAGTTTCTAAGCCTTCCAAACAAGCTGTCTCCTACCTACAGATTTTATATAATCATGTACACAAGCTGTTTATAAAGCTTTTCACAGGACTCTGTGCAGTCCTGTGAAAGGTTAAGCACACCCTCACTGCTTCCACAGGAAATAAGAGGCTAAGCAGCAGCCAGGTGCTGATGATGAAATGGACTTTGATCATCAGCAGGTTTGTGCACCTCTATAAAACCAGCATCTTTTGGCAGTTTGCTGCCTGAAGCATTCAGGTGTTTATTAACACAATGCCACAACTGTCTAAGCAGCAGATGTCCCTGCAAATTCACATAAAAGTCAAGCCGTGAAAAAATAAATAAAACCAAGAACTCTGTCTCAGACGCTTCAGGCCTCAGTATGTTAAATGTTAAAGTTCATGACAGTGCAATTCAAAAATGTGAACATGTATGGTTTGTTTGAACCAACTGAAAGGAGAAAAGTGGAGATGTCTGGCTGTAAACACAGTATATCCATTCAAACACATCATACCAACAGTCAAGCACGGTGGTGGAGGGTGGTTATTGGGGCTTGTTTTGCAGCCACAGGACCTGGACATCTTGTAGTCACTGAGACAAACATGAACTTCTACAACAAATCTACAACAGGAGGGCTTCAAAAACCACACAGGACTGTCGCTACCAAAGACCTTAATGTAACATAATGTGTATATGAGCCCGTTGCACTGCTTGGGTAACATAACTCTGTGTTTAATATTTAGCTTTGGGGATGAAAGCAGAGCTGACATGGCACAGACCTTTAAAAAGCAGTGCCTTTGGAATGTCTGTACTTTATTCTTAATCAGAGCAAATGATCAGTGTAAAAAAATAAAAATAAATACATTTTAAAAACAACAACATATTTTTCTGCCCTTAAAAGAGGACTTGGGAAAAAATTAGTTTTAATGTTAATTTTCAAATATCCCCGTTGTGATCGTAACATAATGAGATTAATTTGGACAGGACTGTTATTCTACAATGTCGCCCACACTAGCACACGTGTGAAGTGGCTACAGAGTGTGACACATTAGTAGCCAGTACAGTGTGATTGTTTTGGACTGTGGAAATGGAGCCTCTCAGTAACTGGATAAGAAAAGAACTCCAAGGCGCACGCAGCTGATTAATGCCATGGGTTATTCATAGAGCTGCACAGTCAACTGTTGTCAGGTTTTTCTGCTCCTACAATACACTGACTCATACATAACCAAGTATGCGTGTGTGTGCGGATGCATAGTGTGTGTCTAGTTGCCCTGGGAAAGAGCAAATCTGCCGATGCGATCACAAATCCTCGACAGCTACATCTCCAAATCTTCCTCCCTGCTGCAGATCCTGTGACAATACAATGCTGCCAGTGTGCATGCACGTATGCCTGTGTTGAAAATCACTTGCAAGACAAGTTTCAGCTTTCATCTTCTAAGAAAATAAAAAAAAAAAAAAACATCCAAATGCTCTGACTCCCGCACCTTTTCCACACAGCAAAATAACTGCAGCCGAAATACGGTTCTGACAAGCTTCATACAGACAGAACTACAGATATTATTTTTTAGCTTTTCAAAGAAGATGGTTTTATCTCTTTAGTTAGGTTAGAGCAAACCTGAGGCTCGGCCTGTGGTGCTTCTCAAATCCTTTCAGCAAGGTGTCGTGTTTGTTAGGAAGCACAAGGATGAGGATAAAAGTTGGACAGCGCTAAAAAACACTGAGGCCATTTCTGTATTCTTTACAACTACAGCTGAAGTTGTGCAGGCGTAAAGGGAGAACTGGGTCATCCGGCTGGTTCAGTTGGCTAAAGGTGTGTCTCATTTAAATTTATTACCTTGAATCCATCCCAGATTTTTTTTTCCCTTGCCTATTAAAAGTGCAGCTTAATGTAAAAAACAGACAAACAAACTGTAACCTCTCTGTTCTCTTTGTATTTGTGGCTAACCTGCGAATATTCATGGCAGCAACTCCTTCCCAGGTGTTGGTCTTGGGGTTGAAGCGCTCCACTGAGTTCAGGCAGCTGGTGCCATCATTGCCTCCTGCGACGTACAGCATGCCATCGAGCACGGCTACCCCGGCACTGCTGCGTCGACTCAACATGTTGGCGATGGCTGTCCACGTGTTGCTCTGTTCAGCCAATCAAGAGACCGAGCACTTTACCACATATTCACACAGCAGATTCATCTGTACCATTTCATTCTGTCTACAGCATCCAGTCTAGGTAAACCTGGCAACAGATGAGTTATTCTACTGATAAATTTAACAGCTGTATACCTGGGGGTCATATTTCTCCACTGTTGCGAGATGTGAGGAGCTGTCATAACCTCCCACTGCATACAAGCTGCCATCTGGAGGGGAAAAGGGAGTAAATACTGAGAATGTAAATATTAGTGGTCGCATACCAAGATGGCAACTCCCTCTTGATGAGAGTTATTAAAATACAAACAGTGAAAAGTAAATACAGAAGCACAGCTCGTTAAGAATATAATTTATATAAAAATATAATTTTTTTCCAGCCAGTACCTACCCAGAGTTGCTACTCGAACATATCTTCTACGAGTGCTCATAGCAGCGATTGAGGTCCATGTGCTGGTAAGAGGGTCGTACCTCTCTGCACTGAAAGAAGAGGGGGGAAAAAAAAAAAACTGCTGCTCACGTGTATTTAATTAAGCTTAAAATGGTCTGTGTTCATCGGCATAACAACAGGCTGTGCATACCTATTGAGACAGGAAGCTCCATCGTAACCTCCCGCAGCGTACAGCAGGCCATGGAGAACAGCTACGCCCAGACAGCTCCGTCGTGTTCCCATGGAAACCTCAGGCTGCCAAGAGTTAGTGATGGGGTCATAGGACTCCACGGTTGCAAGGTCAGAAGTGCCGTCATAGCTGAAGAGAGCGACGTGGATATAAATGAACGCACAACTATGCAACAAACGGGAAACATACAAGTCAGATAAAAAGTCGCTTTGCACGGAGGAAAGCTCTCACCAGCTTATTGAGTAAATGCAAATTATCCACAAAGTTTGCCTGCCAAAGCTTCCCCTCAAATCACACAATGTAATGTTTGAGTAAAGAAGTCATACCAACTTTTTAGGGTCAAACACTAAGATTATTATCACTCACCCTCCAACAGCATACAGTCTGTTCCCAATTGCTGCTACGCCCACCCGTGCCCGCCGAGTTGACATGGACGCCACCATGTGCCAACGGTCTGTTCTCGTGTCATAAGCCTCGCAGTCTCCGTGGATAGCAAACAAGCTGCCACCACCTGGGAAACAGAAACAAACATACATTAAAAAGGAGGAAAAACGCTTTGAGCAAAAAACGCAAACATCAGCAGAGGTGGATGGAGGATGGTGACATGAGAAAACCCACAAGGTGCAGGGTTTTTACAGGGAGTGAAAATGAAATGTGTTTGCAGCCATTCCAAACAGCAACGCTACAAGTTAAAAATGAGGGAGGAGAAGTATTACAGCCTCACAGCCGCCAATCATAGTGGGTGTAAAGGTCAGATTGTTTGTTTTGGAAACGGTCGACGGAGACACGTCTGGTGTGTGTGTGTTCACACACAGGCACACTATTCAACTTCCAACATGCAGTTCATTTGTAAAAATCATGAGTGACTGGTGAGCTAGAGATGACGTGTGTGGTCCAAGTGTACCCTAATGGGTACCTTCAGATGCACACTGACCAACGGCGAAGAGCACTGGGCTGGCGCCTTCACAGCGTCGTGGGCGCGTCCGGCTGTTGCTTAGGACACCCCTCTGCTCCGGCATCAGATGATACTTTAAGGCCTCGATTAGCAGGTCTTTGCACTCCGAGTGGTGACGCACCAGCAGCTCTGTGTCTACGTTGCTCATCAGAAAGTCTCGCCTCAACAAAGGCAGCCGCACGCACTTCATCAGCTAACAAAGACAGTGGGAGGGTGGGTGATGAGCGGGTGGCGTTATACAGAGTTAAACAACAAAAAGGGGAGTGAGATAGGTAACATGGAAAACAAAGGACTTACCCAAGGTACATGTTGCCTGCGTCCATCTATATCATGTTTCACCCAACTCAACACGGCTCGGTACACTTCTTCCTCAGATGGCACATTGAGATTGTCACTGGAGATCAAATCTAGGACCTGAATGGAGAAGACAAAGCATATAGGAAGAGTCAAATTATACTATTGCTCATAGCTTTATTTTTATTTATTTATTTTTTTAATTGCAGTATATCAACTTCGACCACCAAAAAGCATTTGCAGAAGATTTTCTTCTGGTTGTAGAAATCAACACACAGGAAGTAAATTTGCATGGGTCACAGACCGTGTTAGTTCCTGTACAGCGACTTCAGCTGAAGTCTTGCCTCTCCTTTTGTTGTGTTTGATTTGCTGTCTTAATTCAAAATGAAAGAAAAGGTGATTCAATAAAGCACGACTCTGACACCGTGCACCCTGCATTATATTACAGCCTGTGTGTGTGCATGTGTGCTGTGATGCATTTTAAGTAATTGTTTAAGCTACCACTTCTTCAATTGTGCCTCTGTGGCACAAAGAATGCTGCACTGAGTGGCTGGCTGGCAGTGTTCCCAGCCCAGGCCTAAGCTGGCAGGGCTGGGTGGGACCAAGGAAGCCAGCTGCTGCTGCTGCTGCTTTGCCTGGCCAGATCAGAGCAAAACCCTCCCAGGAACAGCCTCCTCTAATCCACAGTCACAGAAATACTGCTGATGCCACTGCCCCACCCTGCAGTCCCTCCTACCACTGCATGCACATAGCGCATCAAATTAACTGTAGAATGTGTGGGTGCATATAGAGAAAAATGCCTTTTCATAGTATGGCAGCACGATTTAGGGACATATGAATGACAAGAGCACCGCTTTGTCAAAGTACTCGTGTCTTCATACCGTACACGCAGTAATTAGGAGGAATCCGTCGACTGACGTCTTCAAAATGTCACGCATATGACTCCATATCACCAAATTTGGCTAGTCACAATCCTGTCATGCCTTGCCACTTCCTCCAGAGAACATCATAAGAAATATGGGGCATATTTCACAGCTCTGTGAGCTTGGAGTCCTGTAGAGCAGCCAGTACATAAATCCTGATCTGGTGCAGATTTATGACAGCCACAGAACAGCTGCAGACATGACAGTGGGGTAAGCCAAGAGAAAGAGAGAGATGGAAGAACAGAAATGAAGAAAATGGCCTATTTTTAATCTGCTTTTATGCAGCTTAAGTTTCTGTGTTTTAATGGACTGTGCCCACACACTGCAGATTCAGACTCGGGGCTTTGAAGGCCAGATACAGAGGGAAGCTTAGTGTGTTAGTCTGGTGGAGCAACATCACTTTAGGACTGTGGGAATTATTGTTTAAAGAGCGAGAAGATAATAGGAAAGCGATGGTAGTGGCAGTTTGTTACTTTCCTTCACCTTCCTTTTAATTTGCTGTTACCTTGTAAAACATTTAATCTATGAGAATAAATATTTTCTCAAATCTTTAGACGTTAAAGTGAGCCCCTGCCTGAAACAAAAACACGATGTGCCTCTGTGGGCTTTTAGAAGCTGTCTGATACCATGAACACCATTTTTCTTCTTTTTTTTTTAAAACAGGAAGTGAACTAGAAGTTTAAATATAAAAACATGTACACTTTGTACTCTGTACTTAGGTGTGTGTGCTTATACTGCAGGAAACAGGAAGTTTAAATAACACAACAGCAGCACTACTTTATTCTTTAGCGTGCCAGAAATAGACTAATACCAACACATAAATGTCAAATACGATAAACTAGTATGCGCCGCTGGATTATGCATCACTTTGCAGTAAGAAGCTAGCGTATGTTTCTGACTTTTCTAACCCACGGTCTTCTGTGCAGCAGAACATACATCACATAACAAGAGAGCAAGGAGGAGAGACGACGTTAAGTATTGTAAATTCAATTCAAATAGCATTTTTTCCCCCTTCTTCTCCTCCTTCCACCGCTCTCTGCGTGATTCATCTCTTTGCTTAAAGACAGACATTGCTTGTCATTCGCCGCTTGGATTTTTGTGGCTAACTATAAAAAGGAATGAGTAGACCAAGAGATTTTACGAACAATGAACCTCGCAGCTTTGTTTAAAATGGAGACTGCTACAATTTTGACCAACAACTTCAATTTTTAAATTTTTTTTTTTTTTTTTTTTTTAAAAGCATTTTGCAGTTCTTGTTAGCCAAACACTGCCTTCTTCACAGGTAACTGATAGCAGTGTTTGGCTGGTGAGCACCTCATTTGACCAGGGATATATTCTTTCCTGAGGCCCAGCGTTCCTTGTGTCGCTCTAAAATAATAAATGGGTACACCTACAAGATGCATTTCCCCAAAAAACCTTGGTCGAAACAAGCAAAAGCAAATTATTTGAACCAAAATAGAAACCATTGTTGTTATGTCAGAGGAGCAAACGATGCTGTTGGCTCTCTAAACAGCACAGCAGCTGTGGAAATGTCACTGGCTTTGCCTAATTACCACTTCCCAGACAGGAACCAGAGCGCTCCTGCCGCTGAGCCTTACTAATGAATAAGTGATAGTTTGGCTTAGCCGACATGCCAGATGATAAAACCACAGAAGACAGTGAAAACAGGCAGGAGAAAAAGTTTCTCTAGTGAATGTTAAAGCACACAACTTCCCCATGGCATGTTGATGTGGTTTAAAAAAGAAAAAGTTGTGCTTATGTATACATTATGCTGGAGAAAAAGTACAGGTGCAAGCATTGCTGCATGTCCTTTGTGCTTTGGCATTATTCATGATAGATTAATCATCATCCCTACCTGTTTCAGTGGCAGCAGCATGAACTCCTCAGTCTTGGACACCTCCACAAAGTGCTGCAGGACATATTTGTGTGCCGACTTGAGCAGGTCGCTGCAGGAGTGTGTGTCAGCGAAGCCTCGGATGCCCAGGCAGTTGGAGGGGTCCAGCTGGCTTAGGAGGAACTTACAGCAGGCGTCTCGCACCCCATTGAGCTGCAACAGGCTCGCTGCTGGGAGCAGTGTCTACAACAGGTGGAAATGCAAATCTGTTTTGTTTGTTTTTTTAATCATATGGCACGAAAAAAAAATTAAGAAAGTGGTTTAGCAGTTGTTTATGTGAATCTTATAACTTCAACCCTACCTGCACATTTCCTTCCCCGACCACAATCTCTGCTGTGTAGGCATACTGGACCAGCTGCTCCAAAGCCTGAGGGTCAATGTCGTGAAGGGTCACGTGGGTCTGACGACTCTCAGACATCTCATCTGCGTGGCCGCACAGAATGAGATCAGATTAATTTTAACAAATTACACAGAGTAAAGCTCCAGCTGATAGCAAAACTCCTCCCTCCTCAATCACACTGACACATGGCATCTCATAACGTTTACAGCACTGCTGCAAAATGTCAACACAGCTCATTTGTTACCATTTATTAAATCAACCTTTTCAAGTGTGTGAGATTTTTGAAATTCCTGGATATAAACGCTCCCTCTCCCACAGAACTAAGCCAGGAGCTTCTACAGTAAAAGTCACGAGTTTCATCGACTCATCGTTAGACAATCTCACAAACAACTCTGCTGAGGTTTTCTGTTAAAATAGCTTAATTAGCGACTCAGATGACAGGAAGTCTAGCAGCTGAGTCTCCAGGCAAATGACCGTCTGGAGACACACGTCATCCTCACAAAGGGCTTGTGTTTTTAGCAGGAAATCTGACTTTCACACACCTCACATGACCACCTGTGCCCCAGACAGGAATAGGTGGAAGGAAGCGATGATGCTGAAAGGATGGAACAGCCATAACTGCGCACGCCCACACAAAAACACAAGTTCTAATGTAAACAAACTCGAACAACAGAGAAAAATGCCACCTGCTCATCTTTGTTAACTTCAGGGACACAGACGGAAGTGAGAACACACAGTACACGCATCATCAAGGTCCACAACACAGACTGAACTTACTGGTAAACATAGCGTGGAAGTATGGACTGCAAGATGCCAGCACCACTTTGTGCGCCTTGATTTCTTTGTTGGAGACATGAAGGACGATGTCACATAGCAAGCCACGCTGTCGCATCCGGTTCATGGACACGAAGGAGTCGTGGTAGTGGCGCTTTGAGTTGTGCGAGATGCTGTGGCCATCGCGGTTTAGCAGCTGCATGCCCCCCTCCATCATGGTGCCTGACGTTGCGGTCGTGGGCTCGTGCCTGGGCCGCACTCTTGGCAACTGAAACGTCAAGAAAAGCTTTTTAATGTATACCAATATCATCATCAAATAATTTTTTTTGGTAGACAAAAGTCTTGCCTTTGCACATCTATAGGGAGTGAGCTGTTATGACAGGTGTCCTGAGCAATCATTGTACCTATCATTACAGTTATAGCACCCATCCTGTCAGCTGTGACAGGAAGTCCTGCCAGCATGACAGAAATCTGAGTACAATCACAAAGTGTAGTAGGATGGATGGCCTGATTACTTCACATTCAGTATCAGGAATGATTAGATCTCACTATGACATGCCAGAGAGTTTCAAAAGATGGACATTATGCATGAACCTGCCATCAAATCAGTGTGATCCATCCTGACTTGTAATGTAATTGGACCAGATTTAGCTGTGAACTCCCCCACTCTGCTCTTGAATGGAGAATACACTTCTGCATGTTGCATAACTGTCATCACGCAGCATCTTAGAAGTTGTTGTCTGATGAATATGTAGGGACTACCAGATGAGGAAGCCAGACTGAAGCAAAACTAGAAAAGCACAGGCCAAGAACAGACTGATTCTTAAAAAACTAAATAAAAATGTACTGAATCTGATACAGCAATACTATAAAAGTGTGAAAGACATAAGCAGAAGCTGACTATGGGCTTGGGGAGGCCACGCTCTCAAAGATATAACCGTCATACTAATTTGCAGCTTTTGTAACCTTTGACTCTAGCAGAATAGCTTTCAAAGAATTCTTATTCATCGAATGCAGCTAAAAAAAGGATTATTTATCTGGAATGAACAGGACCCTGGAGCCCCACAGTTCATCCCACAAACTGTATATGAAAGATGGACATCGCCACCATCTTGTTAATTTGAAACCTGACCTGACAAGTGATGAGTGAATGTGGCAAGAGATTTTTAGCCACTGAGCAGATGCTGGTTCGTCTTCCCTTCTGACAACTTAGAAAATGTGGCTACCAGGGGCTCGGCCTCAAGCTCCCTCCCTGGCCTGGGAACCCTTCAATGTTTCCCTGGATAAGCTCGAGGATGTGGCTGTGGAGACAGACTTCTCTGCCTAGACTGCTGCCCCTACGACCCAGCCCCAGATAAACACTGAAACACCTTTTTTTCTTTTTTAAAAGAACCTCTTCTTTTAAGTCAATCGATCTGATAGGCTTTCTAATTGACTGCTCCTCACAAGCATATGGTCTGAACAGCACAGACTTTTTTTTTGGCTTAAATTTATTATTTGTACTTAAACTGATGTCATCATTATAAACTTTCCTTTTATTTAATGTGAGCATCCACCAGTTGTAGATCTTATATGATTAAAAAAAGTTAAGGATAAGATAAGATATGATATCTATTTAATACACCAAGCTAGAACACTCCCTTTGAACCACCACATACAAACAGCCTCTGCATGCTTTGTTTAGACACATGACAAGAGGTTTCAAAGCTTGAGTTAATCAGAGCAATTATGCAACCTGCAGAATCTCATCAGAAGAGAATATTGACCAGTTTGAAGTCCAATAAGTGCAATGCTGAAACCCATTGCACCATTTTTCCTGATTAAGTTAAGTTTCACATGACTGTCACACAAGCAGTTCCCTGTTATGATCAGTACATCCTAACAGTGCTGTCAACGGCTCCGACTCTTTCAATTCAACACTCTCCCCCATCCCACTGAGCACCATCTCAAATGTCATCACAGCTGCCTGGCGACTACCCCTGGGTCCCATTTTCCAAAACACAATAGCCCATTAAAAAAAACAAAAACACGCACACCAGCCATGTTCCTCTATAAGGGAACAATCTGCTCTCATGCCCAAGGGGATAGTAAGAGACAATGCTGGAAAATGAGACATGGAAACACGGGATGTTGTGGTAGATGTGAAAACACAACTGCCACGGTTAAACTAACAAACTGAAACAGTTGTCCTGTTCATCTGAGAATTGTTTCTCCCTTTATCGCCTCTAGCTCCAAACCTTGGCTGGTATCCACACAGAGGCTGAGTGGCTCCTTGATAAATTGTGCATTCAGCAGGATTATGCAGGCACTATTTCATTGGGGAACACAGGGATGCTCCCATCCAAATATCACTATGTGATCTACGGAAACCCCAACCCCCACTCCATCAGCTTTGAATAAGCGCATATGTCAGCTGCAGCAGCGGCAATAGGAAAAAAAAAAATGAATGTACAATGTCTTTACCGGTGGTTGTTTTGCAGTTATCCTTGAAGACAGTGTGTTCCAGGAGGTAAGGGGAGATGAATGAGGAGCTGTCGCAGTCAGGAGGCTTTAAAATCCTATCACTGTCTACTTATCGGTCCATATTGTGACTCGAGCATAGGAAATATGAAGAAAGCCTCTGTTTTGTGCTGTATGTGCTTGACGTCAATGCAAAAAAAAAGAGCTGCCTGAAAGCTCACATCGGTCTGTTAAGGTGGCGCCGTAATTGTCGAAACCGAAGACAGCAAGGCTTGCTCATGCTGTTACATGAGCAAGCCTCGAGTTACGTTGAAAAAGAAGAAATTAGTGAAAAACGCCGGTAAGTAATTTTAAACGAACAACCTGCAAACTAATGCAGGGAATGTTCAGTTTATTACCTGACAGACACACGCGACCTTAAGCGCCCACTTTTGTCTTGTCAGAACACGGAAGTATGTTCGGTGTATCCGTCTGTGCTACTGCGAAAGGCGGAGTTTTCAGTGAAGTGCTGTGATTGGCCGCAATATGAAACATACCCCGTTTTGGTTAGCCCCAGAAAACAGAATGAAATATAATTGCAAACTCCATGTTCAATAATGCACAGCTTCTGTAATTTTTTTTTCTTATTATTTACGTGGAAATTATACACTTATCACTCTACTACTAACGTAAAATAAGCACCATGTCTTTATTATATCCGCGTGAGATAGCCTACGATTGTAAATAAACTGTCTTTGATGCTAGCCCCTATGCTAACGTTAGCTAACCTGAAAAAAATTAAAGCACAAAGTACTCACGACCAGCCGTCGTCGGTGTCGATGCAATGACAGCAGTGACTTCCTTCGGTTTGTAAGCTTGCCCAGCTTTGAGGCCGTGCAAAGTAGCGTTTAAAAAATAAAATGTTCTCTCTGGATATTCGGCTTCCTGCGTCTCGTAAATGCAGCTGAACATTTTATTTAAACCTCACGTGTTGCATCAAAACACGCACATCTTGCACGCATCTTGCACACAAGAAAATTTCGAGGTTTCCGTGAACGCACTACTGGATATTTGTTTTAAATAAACAGTTGATTATTTGTTCACTACATTTGTGCCGCTTTTACTTTCATCAAAAACTAAAAAAAATATAGCTCGTTAGCATTTTATAAAAAATGATAATGTTTCGGTTAGTCACTGCAATTATAAACGCAAGTACCATCATACGCTCAGTATCCGCGAAACATAAAACCAATTCCATTGCTTTGCACCAGAGGATTGTGGGTATTGAGGTTTGGCGTCACGTTTTTTAGATCCAGCATGGCAGCGAAACAGAAAAGGTCTGTTGATATTTCCTTTATTATGCGATGAATACGATGAGATTTACCCTGTATTTTATGTTGATGTTGATGTTGAAAGTTAAAGTTAAAGTCTGGCCAGTAAGTCGTGAAAGTCATTCTAACTCTTTACGTCTGTATGTTAGTAACCAAAGTGCTAGCATAAAGTAGCCATGCTAACTCGAATACGACTGCTGTATTCTAAGTATGATTTCTCTTCATGAAAATAATAATAAAAGTTTCCCGAGTGTTTTAGGGATATATTTGCGTCTCACTGACAATTGAACAGCTAAACAACAAAGTGCTTATAAGTGAATTTAGAAACTGTAGACCGTTAGACTACAAACACGTTGATCGACTTGCTTCTTATGAATTGTTGTCTTTCTTGTAGGAAATTAGAAGACTTGAGTGTGGATGAGTTTCTGCTGACAGGGTTTGACTCTGACGAAGAGACTCCCAAACAGAATGGGATCAAGAAAAAGACAGATCAGAACTCTCCAAGCCCTAAGAAGTGAGTCCTTATATTTGTTGTTGTGAATAAACAACAATACAGCCCTGTATTGGGTATACAGGCCAATACATCCCTGAAGAGGGCTGTATTGGCCTCTTCAGCCCTGAAGAGGCCAATACAAAAGAGACCTTTAGGGGGTGAAAAATAATTCTAAATGTGGACATTCTATGATACGGGCATACACACATGCAGTATTTTCCAGTGTAAAACATTTGGGGTCATATCCATTAACTTTTCAGACTCACCAACTGACTTCACAACCCTGTCTGTTTAGCTATGGCACTATTCTGTTATATGTGCAGTCAAAGTACTAACCTGATCCAGGTGCTTTGGCATGACCTTAAATGCTTGGTTGCATTTCTTGCTGCCAAAGGTAGCAAAACAAGTTATTAGGTTTAGGGAGCAATTACTTATTCACATTGATTTGGAGAGCTTTTTGCCTGATAAAAATGAAATTATCATTTACAAACGGCATTTTGTGTTTACTTGGGTTATCTTTGTCTAATATTAGCATTTTTTTTGCTGATCTGAAACATTTAGGTGTAACAAATATGCAAAAAAAAAACAGAAATCAGGAAGGAGTACTTCAGATGACTTTTTCTGTATGATGTACTGTTAGAAATGGCAGAAAATGTCTCGAAGCTCTGTAAATCGTTTTGTACATACTCTGTATTTGTAGTGATCAAAAGTCTAAAGGCAAGGCCTCTCAGCACAAGGAACAACTGTCCAGGTTAAAGAGCAAAGATCCCGAGTTCTACAAGTTTCTGCAGGAAAACGACCAGGCACTTTTGAATTTTGACGACACCGACAGCTCTGATGATGAAGACGAGACAGGGTACCACAAACTACCATCTAAACTGGAGGTGAGAGGACTGCTTGTTTTCTGGTGTGTGTTCTTTTGGAAATTAAGAGATCCTCATGCTGCCATATTACGTGTTTGTAGGAGGCCAGCTCTGGTGATGAAGAAGATGATGACGAGGAATATGCTGCAAACAGTTCAAAGAAAGCCAAGAAGGCAGCAGATACTATCAAAGTCACAGACAAAATGATAGACGACTGGAAAGCAGCCATGAAGAAGGAACCCACAGCTCATCTCTTCAGAGAAGTCACGCAGGCCTTCAAGGCTGCTGTTGCCACAACGAAGGGCGAAGAGGGCAGTCAGTGCCGCTACAAAGTAGCTGACAGCTCAGGTGGGTCCTCATATCTGTATTTCAAATTCAGTTTAATTTGAAATGAATACACCAGTCACACAGGCCTAGAGGCCGGTCAGCCAGTCACAAAGGAAAAATGTGTGTTCTCCAACCAGTTAGCAAGTGATTGCTGAAAGCACCATTCATGCAGTCCTAGAGAGGGGGGTCAGTGACCCCTGGCAACAAGTGATTGCTATGTGGAAGTGTTAATTCTGTGACTGGTTGGTGAGTCATTTTCGACCGTCGATGGTGTGAAGTTGGTCTCAAATAGCCCTTTTTCATCAGTACCTCCTCTGATCGGATCAACTTGGTTTTTCATTATGTGGTAGGACCTGGTAACGGGTAGTTTTGTAGTACCTACTCGGCTGGGGTTTCAAGCGATCTGAAGTTGTGACATCAACAGACTCCACGCCAGTGGTTGGCTAGTCATTGGTCATGAGAGCAAACAGCCATTTTTGAAACCCAGCAACAGGGAAACACAGCGGTCCCCAAGTCTGATAAAAAGCCATACCCCAAGCAGCAGGTATACCATCGCCATATCGTCCACGGGACATTTGGACACATTGCTATAACAACCCCATGCACAATAGGTGAGCCGATCCAAGTGATGGAAAAGGGCTAAAAGAGGTATACGGTGATGGACCAGAGTCGGGTCAGCATCTTCCATACAAACTACTGTTGACTGCTGCGATCTGCTAGCAACACAGCAATCATGAGGAGGTTCTGAGTTATTCTGTGTGGAATAACTCACGATCTGGTTATTCCACACAGAAGCTAGAAATTTTATTTATGTTAACCCACCGTGGACTAACAAGACACACTATATAAATAAAAGAAGTGCAGCTTATTTAGAGACACACATGCCGATCTGTCACAGAGAATAAATTGAAAACACAGTTTATCAGCAACAGTTCTGTCAGTTCTCAAATCTTTCCTTTTAAAGATTGATTGTTTCTAGAATTGTGTCATTGTGATGATATAAGCACATTTATATTCAGTCCTTGTGCTATTTATGAAAGATGCAACACTTAAGCATGCATGATGTTCTTTTTCTCCCTGCAGTGTTCAATGCTTTGGTCCTGTTCTGCATCAAAGATATCCACGGGGCTCTGCAGAGGATGCTTAACCTGAAGCCAGAGAAAGACCAAAAAAAGTACAGAATCCACGATATTCACACTCGTCTCATTTCTCATCGATTGTCTCTTTAGTTGAGAAGAAGAAAAAAAAGCTTGTTTACACATTTCTTTGTTTGTCTTGTGGTTTGTTCGCAGGTCAGTGCTTCCTTCGTCTAGTCCAAGATGGCAAAAGAATCAGATGGACATAAAGATGTATCTCAGTGGAGTGGTTCAGGTTTGCTCTTTACTTCATGTGTCTTTTTGTTTTTCAGCACTTAGATTTCAGGTCTGTGTTCCTGTGAGGCTCATAGATGAAGTGAAGAATACAGGGATTCATTTTTGTATGAATCCCGGAGTAGTTTCTGAATATCTGCTTTGAGCTCATTTCTTGTTTTTGGCGCTCCTCTCACTCGCATGTTTCCCACCTGTAGCTGTTATCCAGCCTAACAGAGGCTACGGTCATCTGCGCGGTCCTGAAGCACACCAACCAGCTCGTACCGTATTACCTGTGTCTACCCAAACAGTGTCGCCACCTGATTAAGGTGAGACCTACACCCTAGTTGGATGACATGGAGTAAAATGTTTCATTATTTATTGAAAAAGTTTCTTAATGTGTCTTTGGTTTTGCTTCCTTTTCATGTTTCTGACTCTAGCAACTAATGAAGCAGTGGAGCACGGGCGAAGAGACGAGCCGGGTTCTTGCCTTCCTGGCCCTCAATAAAATCTGCCGCCAGAAACAGGAAACGTACCTCAACCCTATTCTTAAGGTGAGCTGCATGAATTGAGGCGTTCACAGCAAACCGGGATCTTTACTGAGGCAAAAGGAAAAAAAGATGGAGAAGATAAAACTTTGTATTCTTTTATTTAATTTCAAAGTAATTTAAAAGCAGATCCAGCCTGGACAGCCAGATGTGTTATTTGTTCTTTTTTTCTTCTTCTTAAGAATAATTGTCTTCCTCTTTGCAGCAAATGTACATTTCTTATGTACAAAACTGCAAGTTCACATCTCCCAACGTGCTGCCCATGATCAACTTCATGCAGAGAACTCTAACAGAGATGTACGCCCTGGACACACAGGTCACTTACCAGCACGCCTTCATCTATGTCCGACAGCTGGCCATTCACCTCAGAAACGCCATGACCATGAAGAAGAAGGTTTGTTTGTTTTCTTTTGGCTTCTTTTTGCTGTTTGTGCTCACATAAAACAGCATTTATAGAGACTGACCTGTACACATCTGCTTTAAGTCATTTAGGGCTTTAATTTAAGCATCATTTTTGTAATTATATAAAATTCAAATATGTATTTGCTTTAGAAATGCTCATGCACAAAAACAGAGATGTATGATTGGAGCTTAGTCTAGTTTTCAGTAGTGATTTAAAGCTATATACTTAATGGGCAACCACACACAATGGCACAGAGCTATTCTCTGATATATGGATGCTCACCCTGATTTTTTTTTATTTATTTTTTTTGTCTTTAATAGGAAACGTATCAGTCAGTTTATAACTGGCAGTATATTCACTGTTTGTTCCTGTGGTGTCGGGTCCTGAGCACACTGCACCCCAGTGAGGTATTGCAGCCTCTGATCTATCCACTCTGCCAAGTCATAATTGGCACCATCAAGTAAGTATACATAAATATGTTAAGAAAAAAAGCTTTTAAAAGATTAAAAACTCAACCCCAGAGTCTGATATATGAATAAAGCCATGACTTGGCCTCAAATACACACTTATGTTATATCGTACACTTATGTTACACCTCGCTAGCACCTCCATTTGCTTTCAGAACTAGCTTAATTCTTCGTGGCATAGATTCAACAAGCTGCTGGAAACATTCCTCCTTTGGTCCATATTGACATGATGACGTCACACAGTTGCTGCTGATTTGTTGGGTGCAAATCCGTGATGTCGCTCGCTCGTTCCACCACATCCCAGTTTTACATGTTCACGGGTTTATTTGAAAATTGCGGTCCATACAGACAATATTGGTTTGTAAATGATTAACTAACAATCTGGTCAATACAAAGTTCTTTATTTGGAGCACAGCTCTACAAGAAAGAGAAGTTAATGAGAAAGTGCTTGTGCTTAAAGTGCTTCACTGAGCTCAAATTTAAACTATATTGTAGGCAATGTTAAACTTAGTCATCATCTCGGCCTCCTCTGATGACCTGTTTGCTGCTGCCTGCCGCTGAAAGGCAGGAAGACTCTTGGGCGGTGCATTTATCTCAGCATATAATGTGGTTTTTGGATATACTGTGCTTTTTCAGCAGGCCAAACACATTCAGTGTTTCTATTCAAAACATATTAGCGCCAGTATAACAACGTGGCGTTTAGGTAGGTTTCCCCTGCGTCGGGAGCACGCGCTGGGCTGTCCAAATGACAGACAAACAGTATCCCATATTCTTGAGTTTTAGTTTACAAACACTTCTTATAATGACTACTCCTGAAATTTTGGAGATGTTAGCTCATCATACAGTAAAGTTATACTGGGATACAAATAATATCAGGCTGATCCTGACACAATATGTTCCCCCTGTCCAAATCACAGACGACAAGGTTTTAGCTCTTTATACAGTAAAGTTACAGAAGGATAAAATTGTCAAACTGTCGTTGGTTTGTTAAAATAATCCCATTCAATAACATGTGAGAACAATAAATAATATCATTTTCTGTTGGCTTAGACCACAAAATGGGCATAATGTGTGTCTGTTGTTGACCACACAAAGACTTTTTTTTTTTTTTTTTTAACTTGAACGGCTGGCCGCACCAGTGCGACCTAGAATTTTTTTTTTTTTAGTTGCACCACTGAGAAATTAGATCGCATATGCAACTGTAGAGCCCTGTTAGCCAAGCTCCTCTGACCCCTGAAAGCAGCAAATGATTTCAGTCCAAAGATCTGCCTCGCGTAGGATATTTCTCTCAGGATATTTCTGCCTGTAAACCTTGAAACGATTGCGCAGGAAAATCGCAGTAGATCAACAATTTCTGAAATACTCAGACTGGTCTGTCAGAATGAGCTTATAAAAAATTCCCTGCCTTGGGGTTGGCTGATTAGATCTTTGCATTAAGAAACATGAACAGGTTTACCTAATGAGGTAAACCATTGTTTGCACTCCTGCAGTCTGCATTTTTTGTGGTTCCTTTGCCCAAAACTCTTGTAAGTCATAAAGTGCTGCTTTTAAAATTGTGACAGAGAAATTAGCTTTTTTTTGTACATGTTGCCATCAGTAGGTGGAGACATTGATCACCGTTTTCTCTTTCAGACTGGTTCCCACAGCGAGGTACTACCCTCTGAGGATGCACTGTTGCAGAGCGCTCACTCTGCTGTCTGGCAGCACCGACACGTTTGTGCCCGTTCTACCTTTCCTCTTGGAGGTAAGGCTTCACGTCATGTACAGTAACCACCAGGCAGATCTAACAGCGTATCAGTGAGGGGTCAGCTTTCCAGTGTTCCGAGTCTCTCGCACCGACACACAACTTGAAGCCCTTAAATAGTTTGAGATAATCTACAATAAACAGCCTGTTGGCTGACTTAAGTGAAATGGAAACAATGAAAAGGTAGATGTGATGAAATGTTCCGTCGGTGGTTTGCTGCGGAAAAACATCAGTGGCATATGAAATGCATTTTGGTCTCAACGGCCACAACTGTAGGAGCTCAGGAGGAAACATTCAAAGGGTAGAGCTGTGAGAGACACCTTTGTTATCAGACCAATCACGGGTCACCAACTGACAACATTTTCTCTGGATCAGGTGCTAGTCACGTGACCACGTAGTGTGCCTTTGTGCGCAAGTTTTCATGCACGCTGTGCGGCTTTGTGGTTTGCTGGAGGAGAGACATGTGCTGGCGACTGGCTCGGCCCGCTGGGAGTGGTCAGCGCATGTCTGTATGTGTTTGTGTGCGCATGCAGCAGTTTGACCGAAGCGATAAAGACACGGTTGTGGTTTACACTCTGGTCCTAACATGCTGTGCAGACCACATCCTCTCTGCCTATGGCCCACTCCCCACTTCTCTCCCCGTCATACACACAGATACACTCCGACCCCCGCCTCCCTCGCTCCATCTAACCCCCAACAGCAAGCTGTGTTTATTTGTGACGCACAATGCTTCCTGTGTTTTTTCTCCTTTACTGTTCCCCTTGTTAAAGTCAGGCTGAGGTACGCTGCTACTGTTTTAATTAGAGCAGCAAAAGCAGCCCCTTCCTCCTGTGTGTCTGTGCCTGTGTGTGTGTTCTCGTATCTCCGAGGGGGGTGTATGATTTGGAGCTTCCTGCTTGTGTAGCTGTGTGTATGCGTGTGCATGCGTGTATGAGAGGGAGAGAGTGCACCAGGGTTGGCCCATGCCTTCCCACTTCCCCTGGCTCCCCCGCAGACCGCCACCACATCCTATGTTTGTACAGACAGCACCGGCCAGGAGCGTTGCTCTGCTTCGCACACAGCGAGCATTAACGACCACACACAAACAAATGCACATGCACAGAGATACAGGGAGTCAGAAATAGCTTGATACACAAATACAAGACAGAAATTCACTTGCGCACTGTGGGCAGATGTGAAAGCTAAAGCTTGTAGACAAATAGCCCACACGTTGGCTAGAATGTACTTTCACAGACTAAGATAGAAATGTGTCATCTCAGTAACACTGCAGTATTTAAAATGAGCTGCGCTGTCTGATAATTGTCAAAACACTTTCAGCATCCCGCAGAATAAATGTTTTCTTTGGCTGTGATGTCTTTGAAGAATGGCGAGTCAAATGTGGATTTATTCAAGATAGAGGCAGTCGCGACTTTCATTAATGTGTAGAAGCAGTTCCAAATATCAACCTACAGTCGGGAGATAAAGTTTCCACTGGACTTGAAAAGCTAAACACACTGTATGATTCAGTTGATGTAGAACCACTTTTAACTTGAAACAGTCGTTTTCTATATGACTTTATCAATTTCTGACACCGGTGTGGAGCTCCTCTTTCCAATGTTCCTTTTGTTCTGAGGTTTGTTGGCATTCATTTATGCACAGATCTCTTAAGGTCCTGCCACAGCATTTCAGTCTGGTTGAGGTCTGGACGTTGACCAGACCTTTGCAACACCGTCGTTTTAGCCATTTTGCTGTAGATTTGCTGATGTGATTGGGACGATTGTCCCGTTAAATGACCCAGTTTCAGACAGCTTTCAGACAGACAGCCTCACATTTGACTCAAGAATCATTTGGTACACAGAGGGAGTTCATGTTTGACTCAATGACTGCAAAGTCCTGTGGCTGCAAAACATCCCAGATCATCACTCCTCCACCACCGTGCTTGACAGTTAGTCTGAAGTGTTTGAGCTGATATGGTGGACTGTTTTTTTTATACATGGCACCGGGCATCATTGCAGCCAAACATTTTCACTTCGGTCTCATCTCTCCAAAGCGCATTGTTCCAGAAGTCTTTTGGTTTGCTCAAATGCAGTTTTCCAAACTTAAGCCATGCTGCCATGTTCTATTAAGAGAGAAGACACCACCTCTTGTCAACAAACGCCACTCTTGTTCTGTCTGTACTGTCATTAACTTTGACATTTAACATGCTAACTCCGGCCTGCAGAGCATTGCACAGTCTGAACGTGGGGTGAATTTACTGGAACATCCAGTCCTGGGAACACTGGCAACGGTCTTGTTTTTCACTTAACAGTAGAGTGATGGTGGATGTTCCTCATACCGAAATCTACATCCTTTTTAAAAGAATGCAAATAAAAAGATTGATGGACTGATTAAAAAGACCATGTTTTATGTTTGAGATGGTATGCATTACACTGTTGTATGAGTAATGTAGATCAGAGTTCATTGTTTGTCTACTCTTACAGATCTTCCAGCAAGTTGATTTCAACAAGAAACCCGGACGAATAAGTAAGAAACCCATCAACTTTGCAGTCATCCTGAAGCTTAACAAGGTCAACCTAATCGAGAAAGCCTACAAGGTGAGTGTTACTGTGACCGCTAGTGTTAAGAGTGTTAGATCAGGTACTTTCTTTATAGCTGGTATACAGTGGTTGCTTCTGATTCTGTCTTTAGTATGTTGAGATGGAGCAGCTCATAGAGTCTTAGTTATTTTAGTGCTACTCTGTGACAGAGTGCGTGTGGATTGAGGACAGCACTGAAAGTCAGAGCTCTCAGACTGACCCTGATTCACCTCGCTCAGTGCTGCAGCCAAGAGGATTGCAGCTCGCTGTGGGATTATCCCCCGCACTCCGCTCGCTAGGACTGTTCTCACCGCTGTCACCCGGGCAACTGCCGTGAACCCCTACCTCGTAAACACACAGCAGACCTGACCGAACAAACAGATCTGTCTGAATCAGAACACCTCTCAGTCCACACAAGCTTCAGATGTTTTATTTCACAGAGTGGCAGCTGAACTTCTAGTCCTGTAGATGACATCTTTACTTATTCATATTTTACCAAAGGCTGAATAATAATAATTAGGGATGCACCGATACCGGTATCTGGTATCGGCCTCGATACCACATTTTCTAAAGTACTCGTTAAAAGTCCCCCGATACCGGGGACCGATACCACGGTCTGACACCTGTCTATGTTTGAGCGGCATGTAAGGGGTTAATCACAGGTGCCGAGTGCCCGCCCCCAGGCCCCGGTTGCAGCTCAGAGCTGGAAGAAGGCGAGGCGAGGCGAGACATGTCAGTCTTGTGGAACTATTTCAAAGTGAACGAAGACGACAAAACAAAGGCGGACTGCAAATTGCCCAGCGAAATTGTCCAGAGGAGGCTCAAAAGGTAGCGCGTTTAACACAAGTAATTTAATCAAGCACCTAAAATCCCAACACGACAACGAGTACAAAGAGTTTACCCACACTTCTAAACCAACACAACCCACGCTGCAGCAAACTCTTGCAAGACGAGAGAAAATGTCCAGAGAAGATCCACGTGCTGTGAAAATAACAC
>VURO01000840.1:4776-23688 GCA_015108175.1 Pelvicachromis taeniatus
AGGAAAGAAAGAGAGGGGGGGGGGGGGGGGGGGGGGGGGGGGGGGGGGGGGGGGGCTCCTCAGCGGTCCTGTGTGTGATGTATCACGTTGCCGACTGTGTGGCTGCTGCCGTCACATCAAAGAACAAAGGGGTGTTTATGTCAAGCCTGACTGATTTGGTTTTTATTAATGTCTTACCTCCCTTTCTCCCCATTACCATCAGCTTCCACACATCAACCCCCCTTTCACCCCATTATATTAGCTCCAAACGGTGCTTTGGAGACCACACTGATTTCTTTTGCATTTGTCACAAAACCTTCAACATACACACGCACGCGCACACACTGTGCAGGGTTCTTGCATGATTCCTGACTTAGCAGGGGCCTCCCTGAAATGTGCCATGTATTCTCCCAGATTAGATGAAGCGCACAGGCAGACATTCATTCCCACTTGACTTCCTCTTTCTTTCCCCCGAGCCATTTACACAGTGGAAAAGGTTAATTGCTTGAAACACCAGTGGTGTTATTTCAGCTGATTCCAGAAGCATTGCATTTGATATTAAACAGACAAGAAGATTAGTGTGATGATAACAGACTGTGAGCCAGTGGATTATTTATAGATATGACTGTGATATGGTCTAATTCTTGGAATGTGCAGATGGAATAACTATTGGAGAAAAGGCACAAATAACAAAGCTAATCTGTGTTTTTATTTTTTATTTTTATGTTTTATTTAACAGTCACAGTACAGGAAATCCACAATCGCACAGAGAAAGGGAATTCAAGGCAGATGCAAAGTTGTTAAATCATTTTCTGTTGAAACTCACTTTTCTCTCAGCTGTCCTCACCCATGAGTGATGGGTCCATGTGCAGAGAACTGCTCTAATCCCTTATGACTGCATTGTGCACAGTACCATCACCCCATGAAGACCATTAGCGTCATAGCTGTGGGTGATTGGTTTCCACAGCTCTGGGTCAGTGCGGGTTTTACTTTTGAGAGTTGCAGGAGCCTAGAAGAAAGAAATATGTTGGTCCAAGTGAAATTATTAGAGGAGAATAAAGAGGACATGCTGAGACACTGAATAATTAGGGGAAATACACGTTTTAGTTTAGATAAAGGAAGAAAGCGTTTGCGTAAGAATGAAATGTTGACACCTGATTTCACAAGTGGAGCTCTAAAGAATGATGATAAAAGAATTCCCCATGCTGCATTCACATTTGCCGCTAATCAATGATGTCCAAACTTCTTGTTTATTATTGAATATTCAGAGTTTAAAGATTAGTTATTATTTAAAATTTTATCATAATTTATTCATTTAAGTATTTTGAGTCTTTAGTGTCACCCTCTGTTTCATTGCCCTGTGTCTAGTTCACTTTTGTTCAGTGTTACTGATTCTTGTCTCTGTATCTCCCTGTTCCAGTTATAGTTTCTTCGTTTTATTTTGATAGCCAATTGTCTCCATTTATTTTGATTTCTTGGATTTCCTTACCTTGATTAGTTTCAACTGTTTCACATTACCCTCCTGTTTCCACTTCCCTTGTTGTGTATATATAGTGCCAGTATCCCTCTGACCTCTGTTGTAACAAGATACTATATTCCTGTCTGTTTAGCTCCCCAGCGGTTTCCCTTCCATGTACCGCAGTGATTATTTGGACTTCTGTTTGCTCTTTTTTTCTTTTTTGGGACTCTTTTGGGATTTTTTTGAATATCAGACTGATAAATGGCTTGTCCTCTTTTTGGGTCAGTTTTCTTACAGCTCTCCTTATGTACAGCATATAAGGCAAAAGCAGTGTTTGTACAATTTTAACTTGCGTGAAAGTCAATATTTAGCATTATCACTGTTATTCTTCAACATAG
The DNA here is from genome assembly GCA_015108175.1 of Pelvicachromis taeniatus. Taxonomy (NCBI): domain Eukaryota; kingdom Metazoa; phylum Chordata; class Actinopteri; order Cichliformes; family Cichlidae; genus Pelvicachromis; species Pelvicachromis taeniatus. The sequence goes on from VURO01000840.1 coordinate 6,613, forward strand.
CCTGAACTTTCTTTAAGTATTCTTCAGGAATAGTTCTCCAGCCCCATTTAATGAGAGTCAAAGCTCATTTTTGACGTTGGCTGACATTTTTCCGTTCTCTGTCAAGATCATCCCACACTGCTTCAATATTGTTGAGATCTGGACTCTGGCAAGCCGAATACATGACTGAAAATGTTCCACTGCGTGCTTTGTTGTCCAGGTATGCTTTCACTTCTTTGGCAGTGTGTTTGGGATCACTGCTATTCTGAAAAATAAAGCTAATCAGACACTTTGCAGATATATTGCATGGTGGATCAAAATTTGACGGTACTTTGCTACATTCATAATTCCATCACTGTTGACAAGATATCCAACACGAGTGGATGAAATGCACTGAGCTAAACCATATGTTCTTTCAGAACATATTGAGAACAATTCTAGCCCAAAATTTCCAATTTGGATTGATGTGTAATTTGGCATACGTCAGCCTTTTCTCAGTTTCCCTTCCTTAAGAATGGCTTCTTGACAGCCATCCTTCCACTGAGACCATTTTTGATGAAGCTTCAGTGAACAGTAGTTGGATCTACTGAAGGACCAGATGCACCAGATGTCCTGTGTCTGCTCTTTGCTACATTTTTCTCTATTTGTTAAGGACACGACCCTGTTCATCGGCTTGGATAGTTTTTAAATGATCTTTATCTTGGTTAATTTAGATCACATTAAATTAAATTAATTTAAAGAAAGAAATCAGTCGGTAAACCAAAAGGGTGTAAGGTAAAGTTAAAGGCATCTTTTCCCTCTTGTCCATTTTTCTCAAATGTTAAAGACAATGCTAAATTTACAATATTAAATGTGTTCTTTGTCAAGTTTTTGGTAATGTGTGGGCACAATACTGGTTCATTCTTTGAGTTAGGTGCCTTTTGTACTTTAATGATTGATGGGTCAGCGTTAAGTGGTTTAACAAACAGAAAAAACCCCTCTAAAAATGTTCAGATACAAAGACTGGACTGAAAATGAAAGAAAAAGCCAATGTCCAAAGAAAAACTTTGAAAGGCCTTGAGAAAGCCTGGAGAATCAATGCTCAAGACCATTAAAAAAAGGAAAATAGAAGTTTGCACAATCCTGTAGCTGTAACTAAAAAGATTTACTTTACGTACTTCTCATAGATTAATTTTCCTGTTAATACAAGTTTGAAGCTATGATAAACCTTTAGCTCAACTTACAGAAAGAAATTTACCTAAAACTAATACTTGGACATTTGACAGTGACAAAATGCTTTCTGTACACCTACACATACAGTGTGTGTGTGTGTAGGTGTCAGAATCTCACAACTTTTCCATTTTTCTTGCAGATGTCTCAGCGGCTGTATCCGTTCAGTTTTTCCTTTCAGCCCCTTATAAAAACTTAGTTCTGGGTTCTTTGCCCTGTTCACCCCACTACAGTTCAGCTGTAGCTCTAGTGATTTTTTTCCATTGTTTGCTTAAGATGAATAGACAACAAGGAACCTTTAAGCAATTAAGAGTAGCTATAGAGTTTCAAATATTTTTCTCTGCTAGTGTGTGCACAGCATGATTTTGAGTAGTACTACCAAGCTAAATTATAGCAGTAGTAATTTTCACTAAGTTCACTCTTGAGGATTAGCCTGCTAGCTACTTGCATGCTAACAAGCACAAAACCTCATACGACAGAGAAAAATGTCAGTGTCACCAAAGATGAAAGGATTCACAACACTAAATCAAGAATTGTTGAAACAACTTCATTACATTATGTCAATGGGTCATACCTGATTTAATTAAGTTTAGACTTGTTAACTTAAGCTAACAATAATTTAACAAGTCAGGTCAGCACAACACACTTACGTTACTTACAAGAGAAACTTAACTTACATGCTTTCATTTAAATAACCATAGCATGATAGAAACCCCCCAAATATACCACGTCACTAAAGCAAAGAAATGAACGAGAATCATTTAAACATTGCAACTCAAACCCCTTTTTTACCAATGTATCTGGTAACCATGCCATGTCTGAGCAAATCCATTCATGAATTTTTAAAATATTTTACTCTGGACAAAAGCAACACACCAATATTCTACTGAGCCATGCTACTAAAATAATAAATGTCCAACCTCACAAGCAGCCTCAAAGATGCATTAAAAATACTTTATTAATTATATATATATTCAGTATATTTTATCTATTCAAGCCCTGGTCTTACAATAATGTGTAATAAATGCTGGCAGAATTGGCTGCTGCCTCGCCTCATGAATTAGTTATTTCTCTGCATCCAGCTTAATCGGTTGTGTGCTCAGAGCAAAAAGAAAAAAAAAAATCCCAATGTATGTGTGTTGCTGTGTACATGTGTTCATGTGGGTGTATGTGATTCTGCGATTCTGTGAATGCTCAAACACATTAGGTGTAAGAGGCGTCGAAGAGGCTAGCGTCGTCAAACAAATTACACAAAGAGAGAGGTAGCCTGCGCTCTCCAACACGTTACAGTGATTGAGGCTGAGAGGTAGAGTGTGGCATTCTTTAAACACACTGTGTTTGGGGAGAGGTGGCGTATTCAAACACATTATGGATAAGAGAGATGGGGGTCTTGTAGCAAAATGCATTACAGAGTTGGAGAGGTTGAGGGAGTGCAACATTTCTAAACACATTATGCCGGAGCGATGATGGCATGCTTAAACAGAGTGTTGATGGAGAGTGGAAAGAAAGACGGGGTCAAGAGAGTTTCTGTTTTATTTCGCCGAGGTGTGTGTGCTTTGTCTGTCCGCTGAGTGCTGACTGAGTTTTGACATCAGCTCAGCCTGGGTACACAAACCTACCAGAGTGACTCGTTTTTCCTCCAAGCACACTTGAGAGTTTATTGGCGCTCACATAGTCATGGTGAACATAGTGAACTGACAAATGCACACATACGTTCCCGTCATGTAGGCAAATGGGAAGAAAGTCACATACTGTCGAGCACACCCTATTTTTCCTATGCTTGAGTCGTTCAATAGCACCAGCTTGTGGAGTCCCTCCCAGAACTACACTTCTGACCCCACCAATAAAGCCAGTCATGACAGATTAAGCACAGATCCCAAAAAAAACTTAAAGACATGTTGTTCCACAGTTTATCTCAACACTTTGTCCAGCCCAATTAACCTTACAAACAGGCACTTTTTACATGTTGTCAACGTTGAATCAGTATGGGGTAGCTCATCCCTGAGATTTTTCTGTGCTTGGCAACAAAACACTTTGTACAATACAGAAAATCTCCAAAAATGCTCTCTCCCACTCTTGTGTTCCTGTGGCGGCACTCGGGTCGAATCTTTTCAATTAGCCAGGTTGACTTTGCATGCCTAATTAAGTCCTCATCCTTGACGAGCTGTCTGACTTCTCCTTCAAGCCTCTTACTAGGAGCTTACAGCTCTGCAGGGGCCACCAGCCAGACGGATTGTTGTCCAGCTGGAATGGGATTAGCAGCACGCCAGGGGCCTGAGGCCCACAGTCCCTGGGCCTTTGTTTGAATCTGAAGTGTCGATTTGGAAGGGGTGAAGCAGGGAGAGAGGATTGAGGTAATCCCCTCTTCTTCAGGACTGCTCCCCAGAGGAACGAATCCCTAGTAAACCCTGAAAACTCTAGACCACCAACCGCCATCAGAACTGCTGTTTACTCATCACAGCCCAGCAGGTAGACAGCCAAATAAGAAGACTCGCCTACCCTGACATGAATACATGTATGTTTTAAATGCTATTGTTTAGTCACTGAAATCAAAACATGTTGGTTCTTGGTCAAGCGTAAAATAAAGGAGTTGTCTGGTTAGGATAAGAGGCCTCATGCTGTGTAGCAGCATGATGGAGATTTTGTGTTGTACCTACCATATATTATATAGCCAACAAACAGCCAAACTCCTCTTCACTGAATTACTTATAATAGTAATTCATTCACCCGAAGAAAAACGTCGAATGCCAAAAAGTAATCCATTAGACTGGGTAAAGAATTCTGGTTACAAACCTGGAAACTTTCATTTATTCTACATTCTGGCCTTCTGGAGCAAAGTTGCGTGTTGTGGGTGGTTTGATTCAAGTCTTTGAAGGAAATGCAACAAGAGTAAAGGCTGTTGACTCTCAAAAGCATTCAAACACACCTGTGGCACGCAGGTGTTTTTGGACATGTCCTTGCTGCAGAGATTACATAGCATGATTCTACAGTGATGCTGCGTGCGGATTATAATAGATGACTCAAAGGGCAGGCATTTTGTCAGAGGGCATGTCTTGTTTTGAGATGTAGGCTTTGTCTTCATATTTGCTCTGACAGCTGTTTTTTTAAGGTGATCTCCTGTATTGAACGTATAGTCGTGTTAATCATTAATAGCTTAGCTGACAAGGTTAAACTTTTCAACTGTTCAAAATCCCACAACAAAGAACGCAATGACTTGTTTGTGTTAAAAACCTGTACCCTTTTAAAAGGATTAGGGAGGGGAAAAGCACAAGCTGTCTAGTTATTGCAAAATCAGGTTCATATTGGTATGTTTTACGGTTGTAGGGTGAATTAAGTGTTAACAGAAATCCCCACACAGCTAATTATTTTTCATTTCTTTTGGATGAACACCATATTATTTTGGTACAGTTTGATTTCAGAGTAAATATTATTGATGATGCAAATGTACTGTAAGGCTCAGTGCCCAGTAGTGCGAATTTTCTCTCTCTCTCACGGTGCACCTGTGCCTGTGAGTCAGCCTCAGAATTAAGCCAATACCAACAGGCTGTCTTTCATCGCAGTGTGACAGAAGCACACGAGATTAGAGCAGAATCCACCCAAAACAACCACACTGAGCTCAGGGATAATCCAGACCCCAAACTTCAGAGGGAAACAGGAGGACACTGCTCCATCTATCATCCATCGAGAATCCACCCTAAAGAAAAACACAGGGACGAGTGATGCGTTGCTATTGTCCAACATAGCTGGCACGGGAAAAACAGGATGTGATGAGTTTCTGTGCCTGAGGTGACTGGTGAACCACAGTGGCACCAGCCTGGAAACTTGTGATGTTTTCGGAGGAAACGATTGGCGCAGCTTTTTGTGCCTGCATGAAAGTTTTCTTTCTTTCTTTTGCTCCGTTTGGAAGCAGACAAGTGTGCAAAAAAAAAAAAAATGTTGGCTCGAATGCAGCTTTATCAATGAGTTGTGCATATGAAACTCTGAATAGACTTCAGGCTTTGGGGTATTTTTAAATTGGGACTCTGGCTAAAGAAAAGCTGTGCTAATTTGAACAATATACCATTATGCTCCATTCATCGCTCAGGTGAGTGATGTGGTTTCTTAAACTGTCAGTGTTGTACATCTTATTTTACAGTCACGACAAAGGCTGTAGTTCAAAGGCATGACTCGGCGCCAAAACATATGCAATACAGCTGTTTCTGACACTCAATATATCCGTATCATCTTAATCTTTTCTTTTATCAAGAACCAACACCCCACCACACACACACACACAGCCCGTTACTTATGTACAGTATTATGCTGGCTCTTCCTACTGAAGTGCAAGATGGCTAGAGTACAGTGAGTCTGTATGCATGCCCGTGCATGACGCAGTTATGCGTGCATGTGTTAGCGAGCTTTGCCCAGTTCTCACCAGCAGGACCAGAGGCTGTTTTTAAAGCTGCATTTCTCGCGTCAGTTCTCGGAGACATCGGGACTGTCGGGTCAGAGAAAAGGAGCCTTTGACTGAAGAGGAATGAGATTGATCCCTTGCCAGACAGCCTCAGCTGGGGGGCTACCATCCACTAATATTTCCAACCAGTCTCCACCCCCGCAGACCCTCCACCGTCCACCCTCCCTCCGTTCATTTCTGGACATGCAGCGATAACAAAATTTCCAGGGAACTGTCCAAACAGAATGTGCTGTGAGTTGTTGTAGGCATGGCACAAGTTGGTATTAGATGACGGTCGCCTGTGCATTATCAGCACTTTAACAGGGAAAATAAGGTTCCTGTTTGCGACACTGAGTAGTGGAACAAACCCCAACTCATCATTTGTCCTGTGAATTGATTGTGTGTCTGTTTTCTCTCCTAATTTCCCAGATAGAAGACTGTTCAAGCTGGTCTTTTATGCTTGAGCTTGAGATATTTTTGCTCATGTCCCAGATGGACTGTGTTGTGCCGGTCAAAGAGAACATACCAATGACACACTGACTTATTTATTTTAAATAGGGCTTGTTGTAAACACACAAATAGCTGACCTTCATGATTCTTTGTCTTCTTTCTCTCATTCTCTGTTTTGTTTCTTGGTTGTTGTTTTTTTGTCACTTGAGGAGACAGCGTCATGGTCATTCCTCCTGATCTGTGGACAGTCTTTTTTTTTTTTTTTAGAAGTCACAAGGAAATTCTTTAAAGACATTTATTATAAGATAGTAAAGAGTAATGGGGTGTTTCATTTGCCATAATGAAACCTAATCATCCTCTGGATGGTCCTTTGAATCCATCTCTGTGGTTTAATAGTCTAAGTTGAGAATGGTTCTTGGTCTGCAGTCTGTCAGGAAAAGTAGTTCGAGGAAGGGATTCCTTTACATACATTAAAGGACCGAAGCGTGTGGATGATGAGGAGATAAGTAGTGACTTTTTTCTTTTGGGAAAAATGGATTCTGACAGATGCTGGTGAATACTTTAAGAGAACTCTCAAGAGATTTTTTTTTTTCATGGAAATAAAAATATCTTTTTTTCTGTTATGCAAATTCTGACTTTTGACCAACAGTGAGCCATCTTAAGTCTTTTCCTGTGAGGAAAGGCGAAAAGGAAGAAACTGCTTAAGTTAAGTTAATTTTACTCATCAAAACTGGGGCTCAGACTGGACAGAGAAATTCTGGACAGGTTGTTAGAACAAGCAAGGTAATAGCAAGTGATATTAGTAGTCACATTATTGGTCACATTATGTTTGTGTTGTTCAGACATCATTGAAAAATTCAGTTAAGTGACTCAAATTAACTGAAGTGACACCTTACAGACAGCAAATGGCAGCAGCCACCTGTGGTTGATATATATACAGCTGCCATAATATAAAAGATAGTCCACAGTATGTGGACAAAAGTACTGGATTAATTACACTTTACACCAAAATCCATGCCATGAAGCTCCTGGCACATTTTGTTTGTACTGATGTTAATGTCAAAGGAGGTTTGGAGCTCTGCAAGTACATGTCTGTAAATGGAGACTGCATGGCCAGGTGCCTTAGTTTATACCCCTGTGGCAAATGGACTGGAAACACCTGAATTCAAAGATTAAGAGATGTGACTTAATATCACGACTTGTCAGTCACAAGTGAGTAGTCAATGAGCATAGCCTAAATAATTCTCATTTCTGAAAGATATGACTAAGATTTACCAAATGGACTTAATTTTTTATTCATTATTATCCAAAATGAGAAACTGAGACCATAAACTTAGAAAAGTATTTATAGAGATCAAGTCATAAAACTGGTTTGCCAACTAATTCAGTTTAGTTCAGTTTTGTTTATATAGCACCAAATCACAACAACTGTCGCCTAAGGCACATAATATTGCACAATAAAGACCATGACTGGTGACAATGGTGATTATCAGACTGCACTGGTTTGCAAGCCTGTGGGACCAGGGCCTTATTCACATGACTTGACAACATGATTGTCACACGCCCAACAAGTTAACGGAGCATGGTCATCAGTCACCCGTGTGCAAAAATGGGACCAGAATTCTCTTTAGAACCACAGCTTTCACCCCCAGTGGCCATTAAAACAAACGTAGTTTTAAGTCACTTCTTTTCTGGGTTCACTGTTCAGTCCTGAATGCTGTATCCATTTCTTTTTTTATGGATACAGCTGGTGAGAACCCAGCTGTCCATATACAAATCCTAATCCTAATGAGTGGTTAAAGAGATTCATCACTTCATCACAAGGATTAAAAATGCTCATCTTAAAATCAGTCCAATTGGCTCAACTGCTGACTTCGACTTAAAGCACTGGATTCATATTTTAAATCCAGAGGTGTGACCAAACCTGAAGGTGTAAGTGTTCTGCTGCAAATGACAGATTTGGAAGTACGCAGTCTCATCAAAGGTATTTTTAATGTAGTATGAATAATTGGAGTTGGTTAGAAATCCTCACTCATTAAATAGTTGCTCTAGCATTACCTTTTTTCAAACAGCACTTTCATATCTGCATACTGCATCAAACTTGCTCTACACTTTCGTGTGCAGCCAACAGTTTTCTGTTTAGAATGTGCCTATGTGCCAAGAAAGTGTGAAAGATAATTGGTCACCTAGGAGGTTTTAATGGAGCTGCTCTGATGGAGTCATTTAGTTGTACCGCTTTGCATTTCATCACTTCTGTCTGTCAATTATACTTGATTTACAAGGTGTCTAAGGGACGGCAAATGTGAAGCATCAATTTGTGAGTGGGTGATTGCGCTAGAGAGAACGGAGATGGCAGGATATCTCATTCATTAACGTGGCAGGTTGTCCTTCAATTACGCCTCGTCAAATTGGAGTGAGTCGTTTCAGTCACTGCTCTTATCAGGAATGACCTCTCGCAGGTTTAGAGCAAGAGTATGCATGATTGTGCACGTGTGACTTTTATAAGAACATAACTGCTAAGAAAGCCTGGGAGATTTTTCCAGAGGCATTGTGCTTTTGTACAGGTGGGACTCATCGCTCACCATGAAGGCCTGTCAGAAGTCTGTATTTACACAGATGGTTTGTGTTCACCCCGGACTCTATATGAATGCTGTAAAGCTAGCAGAATACGAGGACTTTGTCTGCCCTGTAATGAATGGGAGTACATGACAGTTTTGTTCTCAAGGTTACATGACACGGGGTCTCATAAAAAAGTTAAAGGTGACAGACATGAACCTTCCCCCCCCCACACACACACACACTGACTGAGGAACAAAGGTTTCCTGGAGTTTCCCCAGGCTGCATTATGAGCCTTGATAAAGCTGACCTGATAATACTGTGCTAATGGTTTTGGGAGAAGGCTGAGACAATAAATAAGAAAAGGTAATTACGGTCAAAAGGTTAAAAACAAGGGTCTAGAGCTCTGGTTAGGCGTATGGTTTTTATCTGAAGGTAAAACAAATGATGATGAGAGGTAAAAAAAGTTTAGCCACTCTGACCCAAAACGGCAGTGTACTTGTGATTAGCTTTTTTTTTTTTTTTGTCGTGATAAAACGCAGCGCACTTTTCCCTTGGTGAGGATGTGTGAGGCTGTTCACACAGCTGGTGCAAAGTGGGGAAATATGTGGTGGCTGAATCGCCCACATGCCACAAGGCATCTATTATACGAAAGGGAGACATTTGGTGAGCAGGCTAATAAATGCACAATTCTACTTTCGGATAGTTTTAACCGCAATCATATGGTAGTGATCAATGCTGGCTTTACTTCTCAAGGTGTATTATCCTTCTCATTTATTCGTTTAAAAGGAATGTTATCACTTTACTTATTACTCCCTGAGAGCAGTGATTTATTGTAGCGTTCACGCAATATATTAGTCATGCACACTGAACTGGCAAGAGCTGCATCTCCTACTGCTGAAAATGGACTTTGCTCAGTTTCTCAACTTTCTAAAGGATTGGATTTTCTTTGAAGTAATAACACTGTACAAAATCTAACAATCAGGGCCAGAAAATAATTCCACATTGAGAAGAAAAGTATCAGTGTCCTTTACTTATCTATGCTTCATTAATGTGATGGATGCGGTCACATGCATAAACTGTAAACAGTGCATATATATCTTGAGTGGTGCTTAAAAGGGCCAATTTAACTAAATCAGTCTTTGCGACTCTAACGTTATTCCTGGAAAGTAAAACTTTATTAATCAGTCTTCTGAACACTGACAAGTAATTGAATTAAGTTATGTCTGCCAGGCTCAAACACTAACATTATTGACGTTTTGTTTTGATTTAATTCTTTCTCTTTAGAAATAAAAATGCATAAACGGTGGAAACAGAAGCTCTGTGCCAGTCATAATTCCTCGACTAACTTTCTTGAACGTGTTCTAGTAAATAAGTCGGATATGTCATAAATAAAATAGGTTGAGACATTTTACATAAAGATATAAGATTTAAGGGGCGCTGTGGGATTTCACGCTTTAGTTTGACTTACAAACCAAGAGAACTCCCATTTGACCACTCGCTCAGCAGGACGAACGCAGTTGGTGTCCCTGTGTGTCTGTATGTCTCTCCGGCTCTCCTCATTTAACACACATATTCTTGGAAGCGAATGTGAGCCATATTAAATCTGACTCCTCTGCTGCGCAGTAATGTGAGCGCCGGCGGTTAGTTTTATATGTTTCACAAGCATGTAAATATTTAATAGAAGAGCGGGATGGAGTGCTGTGTCACTGTTCCGGCTCTGGCGGCCCTGCAGATGAAGACGGATAAAATACTAAAAGAATTTCTTCCTGACAGAGTAAATTATGAAGCAGCTAAAAAAACTCAAACACAGGTCTTATTCGTCATTACAGTCACATTCTTGGATTGTGTGACACAGACTTGGTTATACAAGCTGTTTATGCTTGGAGATGATGTTAGTTGGTATAGATGTTGTTACCTAACTTGATATGGATGAAACACGATGGGAGCCAACAGCATTCCAGCGTTAGGTTGTGTGTTTGGGCATCTGTTTGGCATTTTGTTGCTGCATACTGAGTGTGAAAGTAAATAGCAGTTATGGCTCATCTTCAACCTCTTCTTCTTTTTTCGTCTACTCCCTATTAAGGGTCGGCAGAGCAGACCATTTGCCTGCCTCTCGCCCTGTCCTTTGCATCCGTTTCTGTCAGCCAACTATCTCCATGTCGTCACTTCACCTCATCTATTTACCTTCTCTGTGGTCTTCTTTCTTTTCCCCTAAAAGCAGCCATAGTCCCTACATTTAAAGTCTCTACTCTCACTTCTCATCCTCTCTTGTCTTTACCCAGTATTATCATAGTTTTCACTAGCACCCTGATGGTCAACAGCAGCGGGGGGGTCATTCTTAACCAGAACTGAACCGACAATCCATATATTTGATATGCAAAGTTTTCCACATAATGCTCTATTTTTTAATGTATCCCAAGTTATCCAAGCTTGGAAAAAAAAAAACACTGACAACTTTTAGTTAGCAACTCCCGATGAAACATTAAAAAGTTAAAAATCATTTCACAAATTGTCTTTAGGAGGCTGTGTTGGTTGTCAAGGGTTTGTATTCCTTGTCATTGTTATTTTTAATCCAATGAATTATTATTATCCAGTGAATGTAATAAAATGATTGTTTAAAAAATAACTATAATATGATCATAACAATGTTAATAATAATAATAATAATAAGCCATCTGAAAATTTTCACTTTAACAAATTTTGATGACCAGTGTTAGGTGCATAAATTCAGGTTAATTTTGAATTAAAAAAAACAGTTAGTCGAAGATCAAGTTTGATTTAAATTTATATTGACATCTTGTCGTGTTTGTTTGATCGGATACTGATGACGTCATATGAATTTGGTCATATTTTATTTTGAGATTTTGTTATTTTATGGTATTAGTGCCAGCTGTAAAAAATGTGTCGCATTATTTTAAGAACAATAACTTTAGTTTCCGAAGCAGAAAACTGTTACAGCATTAACTGTTTTATTTTAATCTAAAAACTGTGTAGACTGCAGGAAACTCGGGTATTCCTCTTCATGTGGAACTGCACAGACTACTTATCCGTTGTTTCACGCTCACAGTTTCAGGCAGTCCCCGGCAGTTTTATTAAGCCTGCTTGTAAAAGCTGACACTCCAGCACATCGAAGCAAAACGCCACACGTGAGTCTTATAAGGAAGGCAAATTGTTTCTATTAAAGTTTAAAGATATTCACTACACAGATTGTTTTTCTGTTTTGTTTTTTAAACCTGATTATTGCATGTGATGGAAAATTTTAAGATTCCGCTCCTTGTGTGTGTCAAGGTGACCTCAGTGAAGTGAAGGCTCCATATTTTTTTTGTCTGTCTCCATGTAATCTTTCAGATATACCACATGTTATCTTTTATTACACAGTGTTCTGACTGCATTCAGTGACCATGACGGATAAGACAACTTGTCTCTATAAGTATTTTAGGCTTAGAGTCTCTCTTTGTCAAAAAGCAAAAAGCTTATTTCAGATTTCCATCACACGAATAAGGCCAGAACTGTGTAACTTTAACTTCCTTTTACTTTGTACTAGAGTTGGGGAAACTTGTCATTTAAGAGCTAAAGGCAAAACCTGTATCCTGCACAGTCGCCTGTGTGTGTGCTAATGTTTTAAATTAGGCATATCTGGCCTGAGGCACAAATTTTTCTTTTTGTATTTAATGGTGACTCGAACAAAATTCCATCACAGATACAAATTTTAGTCAGTGTTAGATTACATGCGGGCAACGTATGTTGAGAACGTGACACGTGAAATAAAAACAGAGAGCATTGAACACAGGGGGAGGGATGCTAAAATATACATAATGTATTAAAAAAAACAAAATAATTGGGATTTATATTACAAAAAATATGTATAGATGTTAAGAATCACTGTATGTGTGAGGACGTTTGTGAAAAGTTTCAATCAGATTGGCCCACCTGTTACAGACATACACACACATATGCTGTGATCATTACAGATAACAATTTTAGACATTCGATATGTCTAACCAACCATCTTGAGTTAAATTCTTGATTTGTTTGTCAAACTTTATTATCAGATGGCAAAACAAATGCTATTACTATAAAACTTAATCTCAGAGCCGACACGGCATGAACAGGGTTCCACTCTGATACCTTTTGTGTCATCGTTACTTCCGCACAAAATTCTTGCCACTCGGTTTAATTTCGAAGAGAAGTTAATGCTCTTTGAAGAGATCTGTCACAGGCCCTATTCACTTTAACTCTGGGTGGAGATGGGAGGAAGGGGTGAGGGAGTTCTTAGAGGCCTATAAGCTCCCTGATTTAACTACACACAGGGAATAATGAGCTTCTACGTTGTTGTCTCAGCCCAACTGCAGACTTAAGTCCTCCCCCAACAAACCCTCATTCAGAAATGCGAGTGTTTTGCATTTACATATACATACAATTTAAAGGAATCCTTTAGGTCCTGGATTAGTCCGCTCCCCCCTCGCGTCAAGGTTTCTATTGGTCTTTTCCGCATCAGTGATGCTGCATGATGAGCTTTCTCTAGAATCAACCAAGTTGCAAGAAGTCTTTCACCTCAGAGCTGAAGGTTGCTCAATAACTAAACATAATTCTTTTTTTCTTTTAAGTCGAACTGTAGTTACTGAGAAAGACAGATTACACTTGTGACATCATCAGATTGTGGCTCAACAAGTGCAAGCCTGTTAATGTCAGAAAAAACAACTCCTCCACATCCCCCCCCCAGATGAACGTCAGCAGTATTGGGCAGGAAATAATCATTTTTTTATGAATCAGTGTGATACTTGAGTCAAATTTCCTTCCTTCCTGTAAACGGTTCCTGATATCCCTCGTACCACCATCATCAGATGTATGGGCTGGACACATCTGTGTGAGTCAGAGCTCCAGAGGAGACCAGAAGAGGGATTGAAATGTATCAGCGACGTATAAATACACCCAACAGCTTGCCTTCATCCATCCCTCCCTCACTGCAACAGATGTTACAGCTTTCCCCCTCGTGCAATGTGGTTCCACTTTTGTTTATTTGTGCTCCGATTCCGTCCTTGTCTTGAGTGGATGCGGAAACACCATGCGAAACTGCGTGTTAGTATGCGTCGGCGGAGCTTCTCGCTAAAAGAGATTACCCAAGTTCTGTCATGCACACGATGGGGTTGCGTGACCCACATTGTAAACCTGAAGGACGACCTTTGACCTTTCGAGAAGCGATGAAATGGAGGGAAACCTCCCATTTCCCTCCACCAGAGTTGGAGGCTCTTCTGGGGTAGAGGAAGCATTGTTAATGAGCTCTAGAATTGATTTTTAATGAAACCACCACTTTGTTTGACGAGCAAAAGAGCAGAGCTAAAAGAGCATGCGAGAGCAGAAACAGGTGTTGGCACTTGACTGGGGAGCCAGTAAATTAAGGGGATGATTTTATATGTTTTGTGATTATTTTTTATTTTTTTTTATTTTTTTAAGCTTAGCGGTGGGGTCACATAATGGCTTATTTCTATCCTACTTCAGCTGCTTTTCCTTCAAAAATGCTCTTTTTCTCCGGATTTTAGAAATATTAGACACCCTAATATTAAAACAGTTTCACATGGTTATGGAAAAATACTTTCAGGCTTCATCTACTTTGATATATAGCTCTTTGTAAACTTCTGACAGAAAAATATACATTTACAGAGTTCCAATGATGATTGTCCACACAGATGTTTTGGGTGTTTTTTGGTTGCTTTCCCATACACTGAGCTACGTGCTCAGGCAAATGCTTAATTGTGACATAGCATTTGCGCAACTGGTGGTGATATATTAAGGGATTTTCCTTTTTACAACAAAATGTGTGTGATGGAAAAGCACAGAGTTGCAAAGTAATCAGTCTTAACTTTTTCCTTCTCCTTCCCTTTGCAGTAAATACTGTCATTATTACTATAGCTGATATTTTACAGTTTCCTTTCTCAACTTGTCAACTTACTGTATGTTTTAAGGTGTTACATGATCACCCCTTTCCTGCCCGTCCCGCGCACATATGTGTGTATATGAAAAACATACACCACACTGACCCTAGTATCCTTCTTTTGCTTGTCAAATATGCAACATTAGGACCTTAGTTAGCTGTTCTCCAACACACGCACGCAAGGAGATGCCGCTCTCATAACTCCCACTACATACTACTGTTCTTCCTCTATCCTTCCTCCTATCTATCCTGACCTTTTCCTCTCATTTCCTGGATATGTCATTTGCTGAGTAAGGGGCTGCTGCGTGACCTTTGTTAACATAGAGTGGGCGTGGGTGTTTGGGAATAGGAAGTGAACAAGAAGAGGAACTCCGGCAGTATCAAGGAAATGATGGCTGCCCGTACCTTGAACTTGAAATGTCATCTATCGGGACAGCGAGGAGTTTTGTAGTGTTGCTGTCAGTGGCAATGGCCTCAGGAACCTGGGGTCAGTTAGGATATGAGCAGGAAGGTTTTAGGTGTGTGCTAAAGAAGAGAAGAGGTCAAAGGGTGGTGTGTGCAAAGTACTGGGTGGGACATTTCCGATGTTCTCTTTAAAACAGACATCTGGGATCATCTTACCATAATCATTTTCTCTAACGCGCACACAGGGCATTAACAGCGGTTTCCATACCGCCGGATGAAGATACACCGTCATATCAGTAACAGCACATTGACACTCGCCGCACACACAGACCCGCCTGACGCCTCTCTCCTATCTGCTGTGTCCTCATAAGCAGGGTGTCTCATGTCCTCTTCTATTTTTACTGTCAGGCGCTGAAAGCCTGTGGAAGCTCCTTGTCAATGGGCATCTCATTCCGCCGCCAACGGCGTGTCACCATTTATTAAGTCGTCATTACTCAGGGCTGCTGCGCCTGCCGGCGTGCCAGGGGGGTGTCGCAAATAGATCTGCAACGATAGGTCAGACTGTTGCTGCACTCCCTAAAGGGCAACCCATAAAGGCGTGTTCCCACACATCTCACTCCAGCGGTGAGGATCGATGCAGGTAGCTGCGGCACTATTAGTTTGCCTAATGCAGATAAATGGAGGGAAGGTGGCGGTTCGGGGCAGAGGAGAGAGGCCGAGGTCGATGGAGACGGGCTGAGTGAGACGAGAAAGGGTACTTTCACGTGTCTGTCCACACATCTTTTTGTTGTGGGTAAACAGCTAAAAAGGCTGTTTAGACTAAAGGGGTGATGAGATACGAAGCCGGGGACGCCACGGTGGTGGAAGTGAATGCATAATGGAAGAAGGATGCATGGAGCAGACATGCACATCAAGATTCAATTAGACCCACTAAGACAGAAATAAGGACTGTAAATGTACAAAATATAAATAACTTTATAATTTAAATCCACAGGTCAGTTCTCTGAGCATCATAAAAGGGGAGGGGTTTCAACTTGTAAGTTAAGTTTAAAGTTGTCGCCCGAGGTTTTAATATCAGATGGGTCGGAAAGCAAGATGACCATTAAGTCTGTCTATGAAAAACATTCATGTTATGCTAATAACATTTGAATTGTTATTAATAATCCACCTGACACAGCACAGCATCTTAGTTCAACAGTTTTCTTCCATTTACTTAAACTTAACTAAGCCTAAAGATGTATTTTAGATTTATTTTTTTTTAATCCAGTCTGTAGATGTTGAAACACTCCTCAGCGATGGGTTTTAGACTCCACCTTGACAACCACAAACTTGAAGAATACTTTATGTTTAGTAAATAGAAGATGTTTGAATCTACAAAAATATGATAAAAGTTGTAATAAACTGGAAATAACCTTCTTGAAAGAGGCAGATATCCCAAACAAAACTTCCTTTGCTTTTTTCTTTTTTGGGAGGCAAAGCTTATGCTAAAATCTTACAGACGAACAGATACACAGATCCGATATGCTTTACGATACAGCAACAAAAGCCTCAAAACACAAACACACTGGTGCGAGCGCTGGCGTATAAGGGCGCCCTCATACTACAGCACACTCACCACGCAGACTTATGTCGGCCCAGTTCTCAGGTTGTTTTCCTTTAGTGTCTTGAGGTGTGTGAGTTGACACATCAGCACTCCTGTTTATCAAAGCTTTTATCACCTCACCACTGCTATGTCACCCCTCAGAGGAAACAGGAGGTGCCCCTTCTTTCTCACACACACACACCAGCACCTGCAGGGGCTGGCGGGGGTTAAGAGGAGGGGGGTGTTGTTGACCTGCCTCGCTGATGTGAATGACTTTAGCAGAGACAGGATCCGTCTCAGACTATGCAGGTTAACTACCAGCATGTGTTCCCTTTAACAATGGATAAGTCGAAACCACGCTTGAGTGCTACGCTTTCCATGTGCGTGGAAAAATGTATAAATAAAATATTGCAATTCAAAATTCAAAGAAGTATATCAGACAGTAATAACATTCGAGGCTAAGCATAGAAAAATAATCCATGGGGATTTTTTTTTTTTATTTGAAACTTTCATACTGAAAATTTCAAA
>VURO01000841.1:0-17275 GCA_015108175.1 Pelvicachromis taeniatus
TAAGAAATAAAAATCCCAAGGAGGATCTTTCAATTCAATTCAATTCAATTCAATTCAATTCAATTCAATTCAATTCAATTTTATTTATATCTTCAAATAGAAACATAGCAAAGGCAGTGCTACACAGCCTACTCTGGCTCATCATTTCAGCACCTTTTAAACCCAGACTACACCCTGCACTAGTGATATGCATGCAAACATTGCTAAGGTTTAGGTTGGCCAAAACAAAAAGAACCTAATTACATTAGATTTTTAGAGAATGACCAAGTGCGATAAGGACATGAAGAGCGGAGTTATTAACTAAAGCATCTATAGCAGACAGTGGTCAGCTCCTTGCACCCTTTAGTCTTAATAATGTCCAAACAGCTGGTTTATTAAAAAAGATGTTGTAAAAAAATAAAAGGGAAACTATAGTTGTAGAAGCCAAAACAGTTTTAGGTATCACAATGCATTTTAAAGGAGTCTGTACAAAAAGAAACTGCAGAATTCGACTCTTAATTTTTAGCCCCAGGAGCTCAGCAGCACTGCTGTGATGGCAGCCTTATTGTAGATTCCATATGGCTTTAAACAGTTGACTGTCAGGAAGAAGCATACAATAGTATGATGCTAATAGCACTGACTGTACAAGCACTCACTTTGTTTTCTGTTGACCATCAGCATTTTCTTTGAACCACAGCAGCTTAGCATTTCATTACTTTGCATTTTAGCTTTAAAAAGCAAAGTCAGTCTATGAAGTGATTCATTTTCATTTTCATTCATTTGGTTTTTGCCTGAACCTGAATTACGCGTTCAGTATAGGACTAGAATTTTCAAAGAAAAAGACCTTAATTTCAGCACTTTTTATAGACAATACCAGAAGGAGGAAGTTTATTCATTTTATCAGGTCCCACACTGGACACTTTAAAAACATCCTGTCATGCAAATATATTTCACATGTGAACAAACCTGAGAACACATTGCAAAGACAATCAGTGGTCCTAATAACTACACGTGGTCAAAAATAAACATGCAATAAAAATAAATGGCTCTAGTGTTCTTTAAGGTTGTTCCATTCATCGAACTAAGTGCCTCACCTTTTCTTCTTTTTTATTTATTTATTTTTCTACCCAGCTGGCAGTTCAGGAACTTCGGATCGATACTGTGCTTGCAACACGAAGGCGGAAAGTCCAGTTGCAGAGCAGCTTAACAGCTCCACAAAGACCTGGCTGTTTGGGCTGGGAGGCAGGAGATCAATGGTGTAAAATAGGGATGAATTAACAATGGTTGCAGAGCAAGAGGAGGACAGTCTGCTTTGACCTGGAGTGTGTCGAGACGACGGGCTTCACCCTGTCACCCTGATAATCGCTCCACTAGAGGAGGATAAGACCAAACAAGAATGGCTGTGATAACGTAATAGCTCCTCTGTGTCTGAGCAAAACAATCATTGCCAAGAAAAACCGTAGACATTAATAGTATTGTGAAAACAAAGTTGCTTTCAAGGGTATGAATTAAGGTTTTCTTTGTTTTTTCTCTCACGTTATAGTGTTATTTGTTCTTAAATAAAGCAAAAGTTTCAGATAATGAGGTAGCCATATATAAAAGTAATCCCCGTATGTGTAAATCTCAGCCTTTATACTGCTCTGTGCAATAGGATTCCAGTGTTTTGACTACTTCAGCAGTGAGCTGTGGTAAGCTTGTCATGGATTTCTTTTCATGGTCATCTATTTAAGGCACAGCAGACCTAGAAAGTCAAGCTTGTCTGTACAATATGGCGACTAAAGAATTACATTTTACTAAATACAATTAAATACATTAAATTACATTTAATCTAGACAGCGCTAGTTTAAAACAACGCACCTCAAGGCAGTTTACTGCGAGGTGAAGATCCTTTCATATTAGAGAGAGGACCCTAATGATCAGATGATATTCTGTGAGCAACAACTTGGAACTCTCTTTCAATAGGATGAGACCTCCAGCAGAACCATGATCTGGAAGAGGGCAGTCTGACAGGGTGAGGGAAAAGTAGAGAGTAAACGGGCACAAACGCAAAAGACAAAACACAAAGTGCTGGAGAGAGTAACGCAAGGTAATGGCATTAAAACAGTGGTATAGTATATAATACCTCACACATGGTGTGAAGAGAGGGGAGTGAACTGAGGGATGGTCCAGAGTCACCTGTTCTAGCAGAAACTGTAAACTTGATCAAAAATGAAAGTTTTAAGATTAATCTCAAAAGCAGAGAGGGCATCTGTCTCATGAACCCTGACTGGGAGCTGGTTCTGCTGAAGAGGGGCCTGATAGCTGGCTCCCATTGTACTTCGGGGAACCACAAGTGGCCCGGCACTTGGAGTGAAGCACCCTGTTAGTATAATGTGGCGCTCTGCTTTTGATGAGAGCGAGGGACGGGATGCTAATGTTATGCATTCTTTGAAAAGGTTTTTTTCTGCACAAGTAAAACTTTAACACACTTATAAAAACAGGTGCCGAAAACACAAATGGACAAGTGAGCTCAAATCAATAGAAATTGCTCAAAAAAAACAAAACAGTTGAAAGAGACAATGGATGGTGTCCTGGGGAATCACTGACCCACTACCAAATTGGTCATGTTACAGTCAGCATTACATTCTCCACGGCTTCTCCAGACCCTTTAATGTCTGTCACGTGTGCTCAGGATGAAAGTGCTCTCATCTGTGAAAAGCACTGGGCACCAATGGTGGACCTGCCAATTCTGGTATTCTATGGCAAAAGCCAGTCGGGCTCCATGGTGCTGTGCATTGAGCACAGGGCCCACTAGAGACCGCTGGGCCCTCAGGCCACCCTCGTGAATCTGTTTCTGTTTGTTCAGTCAAAAACATTATTATTTATCAGGGACTAAAGTATGTGGCCCTTACACAGGAACAGAACAGGAAATTTTAAAGATCAAATTTGAATTTCAGTCAGTGGGTAAACAATTTGATATCAGTGGATTTATACAAAGAACGGTCTTTGCCAACTGTCCTTTATACAAAGATTTACCAGATCTGACAGTGCTACATAATACATCATAACACATATTATGACATAATTTCTGAGGGCTTGAATTGCTTGAGTGCTTAGCAAGGCTGTGAAGAGACAGGAAGTGCTCCTTAGAACGATCACTTCTGCCCATCTGCAGTTTTCTAATGTTCACATGGACAAGCCAGGACGCTCCCCTCACTAACATTGATAAAGGATTGAAATCAAAATTATGAGAAAATTTTGAAAATAGTAGTAATAAAAATCCAGCAATCAGGATGTCTGTCTTTGAACTGAATCAGAGAAGGAAGCGGGTTTTTCAGCAGGGCAAGCCAGTCGCTCTGTCAAAGATTAGTCAGAAAGGAAAAAGGATCATGTGTTGGTGGGATGGCTAAGTTAAATTCCTTATTCCAACCTGACGCAAGCAGTTCATGTGAGGAAACCCACCAACCTCCCAGAGTTTAACGTGTTTTGAGCACTGGAGCGGAAATGAAATATGTACAAGTCAATGTGGAAGTTGCCATTTCCAATCAAGAGGTAAAACTCGTGTTTCTTAGTGGGTTTAGAGTTTTCTTTCCTTCACCCTGAGAAGAGGATGAGGAGGTGCACAACGCAAATGCTTACGCAAAGCCTGGAAGGTGGACAGGAGCTAAAAACCTTTCTTTTTCAAACAGCGGCTGAACTGTAGGGCCACACAAAGATTATTGACGATTTATCCCTCTGCATCTGAAAGGAAAAATGTGTCACTACATAATACTTTGGTATATAATGGACTGGTTCTTTTGACAAATGGCATATAAACAAATGGCTGTTGTGACTTTTCTATGTTGCAGTCACCATTTTACTCATAGATTTATAATACTTCTCAAAACCTCCACAGTCTTTTAAACATTGATATTCATTAACACATGATCTACAGGTGTGCACTGTGCCTCGGCATCAGGCCTGGCACACTGCCTCCAAAGGAAATCAATGGGATTTTTATTCATCCAGTTGGGAGGGCCCACTTTGCTTTGCTTCCACGAGCAGTTGTTGCAGTCATGATGAATAGGGTTCTAAAAGTATGCGCACCGTAACGCTTATGTAAATACTGCGACAGTGAGCTTAGACATCAGCATCATAAAGCAAAACTGAAGAGATGAATTTTGTGAAGAAAACAAACATCAGAGGAGGGGGAAAAGAAGAAGGGATGAAAAGATGGAGAGAAAGTATAGGTTACTGTAAATCACGTCTATCACCTCTCCTCTGCTCCATTACTGATCGGGGAATGAAGGATTATATCAAGTTGGCCGGTTTCAGCAAACTCCCTGGAGATGTCCTTGGAAGTGACAAATTGCTAGGTTAATTCTGCTGGGGTCATGGCTCTTTGGACCGAATTAGCCACTTTATTTGGAGTGAAAATCCATAAATGGAGTTCATTCCCAATTTTCAGTAACTCCATTTGGATCCAGTGAGGTATGGCCTCAAGCTGCTGGGAGGAATCCTAAACCATCCCAGGAGAGTACAGCAAATACAGTATATGACAAGTGGACCAGCCTGAAAATCACATTAATTTCCCTCAATCTGGGCTTTATGGTAACAGGAGGAAAAGTGTTTAAGCATTTTCTCTTAAACTACCTCCCCCCGGGATCAATTGCACCTTATCTTCTGTCTGATATAGATGAGGCATGGGACATCTCCGGTGGAGAAATATTGAATTCCAAGGAACAGCACTCATCCCTAAATCCACCCACCTGCTTACTCCCTATATCATCTTCAAGTACCTCATTCCACTTTCAAATATCCATTTCATAAATACTGAGGGGAGGGTGGACAAACAATTTGAATTTACATCTTAATAAGTACATACGGTCGGAGCTGAGCCGTTAAAGGAGGTGAGCACTGGGGCTTGTTTGGCTGGTGTGGAAAATGTGTTGGCATACTTGTCAGTGGTAACTATGAGCAGAGATTTTTCTGGGCAGAGGTGGGCAAGTGGGGGTCTGTGTATCTGAAGCAAAGCCAGCTCCAGCCTCTCTGCTGTGGTGAGATTAGAAGAGAAGAGGAGGCTTTAATATAACTGACTCTCTCTGTGGTCACGCCACAGAGAGAGTCAGCGGGCAAACTTAGGACAGCCGGATGGACGGATGAGGGAGGCAAGGGGCTTACAGAAAAAAAAAAACATGAGAACTGGTGCAGAGGAAGAAAGTGAGGGTGAGCTATCTTTTTGTCTAGGGGAGTATGTATAGGTATATGCATACTCCAGGACTCCAGGATAATAGGTCGCGGAGGGCTGACAGACCCCATTCCCCCACCTCCTCTTCCCTATTTGTCTTCTTCTTTTTTCTTTCCATTCTGTTTATATCTTGCTCATTCGCCCTTTCTCTT
Source organism: Pelvicachromis taeniatus (assembly GCA_015108175.1). NCBI lineage: Eukaryota > Metazoa > Chordata > Actinopteri > Cichliformes > Cichlidae > Pelvicachromis > Pelvicachromis taeniatus. The sequence goes on from VURO01000841.1 coordinate 5,338, forward strand.
TTTTAGTTATCTAGTTCAGTTTCTATGGGAGCAGCCAGCCTGCAGAGCCTTGAAGTCAGAGAGGAGAAGAAAGAAATAAAGCCAGGTGTGCAGGGGGGGGACGTGACGGGCCCTGAGGTTGGGCTGAGAGGTGAGGGACAGACACTGGAGTGTGCGACAAAAGGATGAGCTTCACTGCTAATGACTCCCACAGGGGAGACCAGCTGCTCAGTTTGCAACGGCTTACGCATGCACCGACTCTGTGCAGGACTGACTCAGCGGTGTGATAGTGCGTGCGCATGATAACGCAAAGTTTACATGACGTGGACGTCAGGAAACAGGGATGTGCGTAGTTTTGTTCTCTTCTTTCGTTCACGCACACACACAAAATAAGTCCTCCCTTTTCTTAATACCTTTCTCTTCCACCGCCGCTCCTTCTGAATTAATTTTAAACTTTTGAAAAATTCTGAGTTCCCAGTGTCCTCAATTTGCACTCGGGTGTCATGACACAAGACAGAGCGCCGGTTATGAATTCTGATGATACATCCCATCCACTCTTGAGTTTTGTCCACGGCTATAAAAGGGATGTTTCAGCACAATAAAGCATAATCAATAATACATAGTCATCCGTGCCTCCACCTCCCTTTCCCCAGTACTCGAATAAAAAGCTCCTTTGTATGATAATGCGTGTGAGCCCTCTAGTGTTAAGCCATCTAGTTTCATGTGCTGAACGAGCTTAAAACAGCAACAGATAAGGCCCTAATGTTATGTTGGCACTGTACACTGTGATTGTTTACATGTTGTAGCATATCCCACGCAATCAGTGCCTGAAGGATTTTTTTCTTCTCTTTAAAATGACACACATAATCTAGCAACAGATTTTTATTTTCATCTCAGATTAAATGGATTTTTCCTGATTAAGAACCCCAAGACAAAAACACATTTTACTTCCATTCATGTTGCATTTGAAAGGCGCGTTTTAAAAGGCCATGGATTCCTTGACGCAAAGCTTAATATACAAATTGTCATTCAGGTGACATTTCCCGACAGATTTCCATGACATAGAGAATTTCCGCTGCTTTGGAAAGCAATGGAAAACCTGAAGGCCTGAACTCTATCTGGTGAATAATGTGATATTAAATAGATGTGACATTTTAAAAGAGGCTTTAAAATCCAAGCATTGATCAAATGTGGGGTGACAAGCATCATAGCCGAGTTAATGGCTTTTTCACCAAGATATCCCAAAGCTTTGCTTGGACTCGGGTTATGTAATGGCAAGTTGCCATGGGTTTCTGTTTATCTGTGTTTACATGTATAATAATGGTCTTAATTTAGCCGTCCATTGTCATGTTTGTATTACAGTATGTAAGCAATTGCTAACTTACTGCAAACAAATCCCTCTCGTCACCAAAGGTCAAAGCAATGCATCAAATGGATTCAGAGGCTAAACTTTTCAAACAGATCTTAGTAATAAACTTTTCAAACAGATCTTAGTAATAGAGCTAATAAAGGACCTGAATGTTGCACTCATTCTATAAGGGCAGATGTGGTTTATGCTTTCCAGCCAGCAATTATTATTGTCCCAATGAACCTGCCACAAAAACAAAAAACCTGTAGTCTGTTGGAGAACCAGTGCGAAGCAGCGACATCCGTGTTACTGTGTTATCACGCAGGGCTGAAAAAAAAAGTGCCTTTTGTTAAAAGTGGTTCTTGTATTACAATCATCCGTAATTAGCATTCGGAGATAGAGAGAGAATTAAAGTAGAAATTGAAGACATGAAGCGAATGCAAAGAGAGCTAAAGATCCTGTCATTTGCAGACACGTGAAGTATTTGATACCTCTTGAAGGAATCTTACTTTAAAGACTCATTTGAATCTTTAAGGGCGATACCTCATTCTTGCCATGATGCTGCTAAACATTAGCAATAGGGCTGGAAATATTGGACAAAGCTTCAGCACATCAAAGGCTCACAATTGTTTTAAATCACGTCAGAACTGCTACAGATGGTCAGTCATTTCCCTTTTTAGTTGTAAATGATATGTAAACTTAAAGAAACACTAATTTCCTCTGTAAAGCATTTAATCATAAAAATCAAAGTTGTATAAATAACTATGACTTTCTACAGTAATACCTATATTCAGAGATAGTTACTTAGGTAACTTAGCTAAAACGTAGCTATGCAACTTACAATTATCTGACACCAATAGCTTTGTCATATAAATAAACTCAAATAAACACTATACACACTAATCCCTCTGTCGTGTACAAGTTATATGAAACACAGTGGATAAAATAGTGCAAATTGGCAGATAGTGTCATCACTGTGAGAAATAAAAAGTCCTCCACTGTGAGGACTGATTTTAGAGTTTTAAATATTCATGGTTTGGATTTTGTATGAAGGCCATATTACTATTTTAATTCTTCACATTTGTTATTACTCTTCTTTTCTTCCCCACTGGTTTTAGCCCTTTTCAAAATGCATCAGTGATGGGCCTGTGTTCCTTATCAATTTTCAATCCCCCCCAAAAAACTTATTTAACGTAGTATTACCCAAATGGAGCTGAAGATACGCTTCTTATCATCTTTGCCCTTAATATCCATACATTTTTTCAGCATTAATATATGTGTTTTCACCATTTACCCTATATAAAAAGTGCACATCACCACAACATCACACATGAGTTTGTCAATCTCTTTTTAATGCAGTTAGTCTTGTATTTCAGCCTCTACATTTTTTTCTTCATGACATAGAAGTGATCATATTTGTAGTTTTAACATATCACTTAACATGATCAACCTTGGTTTACAAGGTGTATCAATAGACTGCGTGGATGCACTGCATAGACACAGATACTTGCTAAGAAGCATATACAAAAAAAAATGCTAGAACTTCATTTGCAAAACTGGAACACAAACTTCTTGGAGGGTCTGGTAGTACAATTAACCACACAGCATGGCATATTGGCATATGATAATTGCTTTAAAATCTCCAAAAGGCACAATCTCCACAAATGGGGTCAAGAGGTCTATTTCAGTGGCTCTAATTAGGTGAGGTAAAGCCTAGCAGACAGCCTCCAGCTAAGGAAGCCTGCGTCGGCACACCTGACTGTCAGAGGACCCAAGCATCTATTAATGCATTACTTTATCTTTTAATATAAGAGCCCTTCCATTCAGTTGTCTTGAAAAGGGAAAATTGGCTACATTGAGTTGTTTGGGGCATTTTTTGTACCAGATTGTACGCGTATTTGTTTCTGCTCCAAACTTGAGCAAAATTGGATTCTAACATAACAGTCTGTAAGGATTTACTTTCTTTTAAAAACTGAAAATCAGTCTCAAGCGGTCATTCGAGGAACTGCATTTCTGCTTTGGCTCGATTTTTTTCTGTCTTGGCCCTCGAGGTTGCCTCCTTGTTTTTGCACGTGTCTACAAGTTCTCTAGACATGTGGGCCAACAGCAGCTCATGGAAGAGGTAACCTACTCGATCCTGATCATTAATCATTTTATGTAAGAATGCGTATGCCGTGAGCGTGCACCAAATAACCGCATGCTTCGTGTTTGTATGTGCGCTGTTATTTCCATTTGTTCGGCTGCAGTCAGTCTAAATGAGTTTAAAAACAGCGAGGTAATTGATGGATTGGACAAAAGGTCACAATCCAAGGGCATGGTGGGACTACACTGGAAAAAGAGCGTTTCACCTCGGAATGTCTCTGCTGCTGACAGACGAATCAATCACTGTGACTGAATACTAAAAAAGCATGAGTGATGAATTGTGGTCTCTCGTAAAGTTCTGCTAAAGTTAATGCGGACAGTTCATAAAATTTTAAGTTCATTTGATTTTAAAGATTTTAGGCTCGGGAAAATAAATTGAACGCCGAGTAAAAGATTGCATTTTACATCACTGGGGAAGATAAAAATATGGTTCATGCCTTTGAAGAAAGTGTTTTCCCTGCTTTCACAGGCATGTTGACAACAACAGAAGTAGGGGTCAAAGTCAGTTGATTAATAAACAATTTCACTGAAGCTGTTGACATCTTTGAAGTCAAGAATCAGCAGTTAAACTGTGATTTCATGATGTAACGCGTGGATACATTGGGGGAAATCACCTTGAGGTGACTGTTGAAGGTGAAGGTGAATTGAAATAATTATTTCCTCCCCTGCTGAGTTTGTCAGTTTGCCAGCTTACAAAAAAATGAACAGTCTCTTAAATTTTATGGTAGTTTCATTTTAACAGAGAAGGACAGACTATCAGCCCAGAATTCAGAAAAACACATACATTTGCATATTGTTGAGTGAAATAACTGTTTGATCCTCAAACAATATACGTTACATATTACTTGGTGGTTGTTGTTGGCGAGCACAGCAGTAAAACATTTCTTGTAGTTGATCTTTACAGAAACTCTCTAAATCCTTTAGGTTTCTTGGCAACTCAACGCTTTAGCATCTTCCACAGATTTTGTATTTCACTGAGGTCTGGAGACTGACTCCATGACCTTAATGTGCTTCTTTTTTAGCCACTCCGTTGTTGTCTTGTGGTATGTTTTATGTTATTGTCATGCTGGAAGACCCATCCAGAATCCATTCTGGATGGGTCTTCCTTGTTCTGACTGAGGGGAGGAGGTTTTCATCCAACATGTTATACCAGGACATTGCCCCTTCCCTTCGCCCCTCAAAGACCAGAAAAACAGCCTCAAAGCAGAATGTTTCCACCTCACTGCTTGACTGTGGAGATGGTGCACTGTAGATAGGTGAGTTTTATATATATGTATAATTAGTTGAGATAAATAGTATCTGTAACTTATTGATTGCAATCTGTAGGAGCCTGGTTGGGTTACTTATTTCACTCATGGATATGAGACATGGATATATATTTATAACTTTTATGTAATTATTTTTATTCTGGATTTTTGGTTGATATTCTGTCTCTTTCCATTGAAATTAAACTACCTCAATGAATTGTGAAGATAAAACCCAAATGCAGACACAAAAGAATGTGGAACACAACTTGATATTAACAAGAGGCAGCCTTTTAATAAGGCTGATTTAAAAAAGGTTCAAAGGGTAAGGCAAACTGTTGCAAACTGTAAACTGGGTGAACTAAATAAACAACATGAAAAACCACGACCTGACGCTGAACAAAGGAGGACAGAGGACTTAAGTACACAGAAGATAATGAGAGGGGAACAGGTGGGAACACAGCTGGAACAAATCAGACCTAACAATACAAGGGGAAGCAAAACTAGACACACTGCATACAGGACAGGGACTTTTACAGTAAAACAAGAAATAGCATTGCAACATGAACTTGACAACATAAGACGTGCAGACATGAAACATGTAAAGGGCGAGGGAAACTTAAACAGAAGTGTAAAAGACACACGGGGAATCTAAAATACAATGAACTATAACAAGCAACCTAGGCAAAATAGAAATGCACTTAGAGAACCTAATAAACTTAAACATAAACCATAAACATCAATACATAAATAAAACCTAAAGGAATTAAACATAAACCATAAACATCAAAAATAAGGTACAACTCAAAACGCTGGGTTAAAAGACCCAGGATCGTGACACACAGCACACAAGGTCCCTGTACATCAGCACATAGCAATGAGCTGTTATGGCGCAGGTTGCCCCTGCATTATTCTCCTGAACAATAAGTGTTGCCTCTCACACAATTTGTCTACATCAGCACTGAGACAGGAGGAGAACAAGTCAAAACCAGAAGTAAAGATATTGCTGATTTTTTTCCCCCCACAAAGTCTCATCTTTTCACGCTGTTGCACCATCTCCCTCAGTATGATCTGCGAATCTCTCCACTTCCTTAGCAACATGTAATTAAAACACGATTATATACTAACATACATAACTAACATTAAAACACGTGTTGATAAACACCTACACGATTGAGCACCCATGTCTTCAACCTAATGCGACAAAATAACTTTCTTTGAGCATTTTTAAGATGCTGATTGTAATAAATACCATTGTTTGATTTTGACATCCTCTTTTCTGTTTGAAGGTCAGACCTAGAGCTGTTGCATGTGGTGTTGAAAATCCTCCCTTCTAACTCAATTTGTGCTGGCAACCAAAGAGCCAAATGGCCACAAATAGAGTCCAGACCTCCCGCCCCGATTGGCTGGCTTGGACATGAAACGTTTTGTGTGTGTCTTTTATGTAAGCCTAATAAGAGACAAAGATGAAAACAGATGATGCAGATTTCATGAGGGAGGCTGAGATTAAATGAGAAGAAATAATCTCCATCAGTGAAATCAACCACCTTTTGATGTCCTGAGTTTTGAAAAGAAAAGCCCCCCTTCCCCGTCTGTTCACACCATCTCCCCGCCGAATGCGGGGTCTCTCACTCAGGCTTTGAAAATCATTGAACTCCACCAGTAAGCTCAACAAAATTGACTCTCAGCACAGTTTGTCTGGCCAACTGCCGTGCTGCGTGAGTGTTGTCCTAGAGCTGCTGTGGGCATATGCAGCCCACATCCCTCCCCATCAAGAATGGCCTCCGCTCCGCTTCTTCGGACCACTGCTGGCAGCTGGACTGAGCACTGAGTAGATGTGGAGAGAGACATAACTGGCTACAATTCCCCAACTCCCACCAGGAAAGTCACTCCAAGATTAATGAGTGTTGTAGTGCTTGCTGGCTACATGCTTGGCCATCAAAAAACATGGACCAGTAAGTGTGAGATAAAGAATCCAGGGTGTTTGCTCAAAATTTTCAGTTGGTTGTTTTTGGTTCTTTTATATGAAAATCTCACTTGTATTCAGCCGAGTTATATAAACTTTAAAAAACCTGCTCTGAATACTGCCCTGACATGGTATTTCAACACAGGCTGAAGGAAGGTAGAAACATAATGAGCAGATGGAGAGTGCTGCTGGAATATACGACCACCGCAGATCAGGGTTTATGATTTATTCCTTTTCCCAGGACAGTCTTGTACCTTTGAGTTTTATTTGTTTTGTTTATTCCAGGACTTTCTAAGAAAGCTTCCTCATTAGGTATCTAGACAAAAGAAACATGTCATTTTTTTTGTCAGGAAGTCACCTGGAAAGACAAGTCTACGCCAGGAACAACAAGAAGGGCGTGAGCGTGTGGGCTGACAGTTCCCGTGATTAGCTTTAGTTGTGATCGCATTGCTGTCATCCCGTTATGTCCTCTTCTCTATGACACCCCCCCAATTCAACATGTATGAAATATAATGACTAGAGATAAAAGAGGGAGGAAAATTCATTTGAAGGTGCATGACAGAACTGTACCTGTGTGCATAGCTGGGTTTCAAAAGACACGATTTCACAATTTTGCTGCATTTGAACTGGATTTGTGATCCAACTAGATTAAAAATGCACATTTGTAAACCAAATCTACATTATTCATGTATAAGTGTGTGAATGTAGTTTTCAGTGCATTCCCACTAACACACCTGCTTGCCGTATGGCTGCAGGCATGCAGCACACTGCAGCTATTTCAGGCCTCCTCCAGACGTGTTCCGAGTTCCCCTCCATCAAGGGCATAATGGTGCGATCCATCGAATGATAATGGCGGTGTGATCCACAGGTCGGCCGGCCCGGCGCCAGAGCAGAACAGTCTCTCTCATGGCCCATTACAGTCTGCTTAATGACCACACTGATGACCCAACCACTGTGGCAGGCTGTCCTCACTCTGCCTGTTTAAAACAACATTTCACTCCCCTTGCCAAAGTTTACTCATTCTGGAAGCTGAATACAAAATGGTTTTTGTTCTTAGTTTGATTGTATTTTCTATCTGTACAGTGACAACACAGGTTTTCATTTCCGGAATATAAAATGAAGGCAAAGAAATTATCTGGAGAAAGTAAAGTGTTGGGGAACGTGTCCTTGAGCATTTGTGTGGTTGCTAGGAAAAAGTTTTGGTTTTTTTAAACGTAGAAAAGAGTATCCACCAAAATGTGTGTTTTCTAAAGTGAAATGTCACGTTATTTTTAGTTTCATTACTTAGTGTTTACTTAGTACACACACAAAAACGCAACAAAATAAGCAAAATGACCCATCGATTCGCCCCAACCTCCTCGCTAAGTGGTCTGAAAAAATAAGCTTACAGTTAGTTGAGTTATGACAGACTTTTGCCATCTGAACGTAAACACACCATTTTGAGGTGCTTTATGTGAGGATGCTCTGCCCATTTCACATTCAGATATTGTCACACACTGGTACACTTTCTCAGCTTCTACGCTGTTATGATGCCCCAGCATTGCTACTCTGCTCGCTGTCTTTGTGTGAGTGCAGGGTTAAAATCAATGCTCTGATCTCTTGACAGAAATGTCTGCACACTTTTCACCCCACAGCAGATGGCCGCCCCTCCCTGAGCCTCGTTCTGCCGGAGGCTTCTGCCTGTTAAAAGGGAGTTTTTCCTTCCCACTGTCGCTAAAGTGCTTGCTCACAGGGGGTCATATGACTGTTGGGTTTTTCACTATATGTATTATTGTAGGGTCTACCTTACAATGTAAAGTGCTGTTGTTGTGATTTGGCGCTATATAAATAAAACTGAATTGAATTGAATTGAATCAAACGGCAAAAGCAGACACATAGTTGCCTGATGCAAATATGCATTATATCATGTAGCATAAAAATGTACACACGCACATACTGAAACTGATAAGAGTTGTCAACTACAAAGTCAGTGAAGAACACATGATGTCAACATGTTTTGTTGTTGTTGTTGGTTTTCTTCCACACAGAATTCAACTGTGGAATTCTGCCTTAGTTTGCAGTACAGTATTAGTGTACTCAATTTGTTTTGTTGTGTCCCACAGTGAATCTAAATTAGATATTTACACACACAAATTGCTTAGTACTTAATGAACACTTGAATAGTAGATGTGTTTTTATATGTTTGCAATTGACCACTAGCTTTTAACATTTTTTTGTCTAAAGAAACAATAATAATTAAGAGAATCTTATAGAAGTAGAGGACATGAGGAGAGAGGAATCCTTAATATTTTGGTCATTGTTTTTCCTTTTTCCAATTTTCTTCACTCTGTATCTCACTGTATGTCTCTCTGTATGTCACTTTGTCCTTCATTCCTGGACTTTTATACGTGGCCACGTTGTATGATGGCTGGAAATGACTGATGATCTCTCTGAATGAGTAATACAATCAGAGTCATGGGGCACTGGAGTCGGGGAGGGAGGGAGAGAGAGAGGGAGGAATAGATCAGCTGGAGATACGGGACTGAATCTGGGTATCTTAATTTAGTGAGCCATAATTAAAAATCTGTTTGCCAGTTTTTCCTCTCCATGCTCTGCAGTCCCGCCTCCCCTTGACAATTAAAGATTTAATCACCATCGGCAAAAAAAAAAACAAAAAAAACGGGGGGCTGGAAAATATGTCTGACCCAAAACTCAAAATGCAAGATGATGCTGTTGAGGGACAGCATTCCCAGAACTTGGACACTGTTGATGTTCTATCCACACTCATCCAAATTTGAATTTGTTTACTGACACTATTAGTGTTATAATGAGCCACTGGAAGCAAACATGTCTTCATCCAGTTACATGTTAGAACACAGCAAACGCAGCAGTGCTTCAAACTTTTCTGGACGATACAAGGGAATATCTTGTTTCAGAAATTAGGAAACAGTCTAAAACCTACATTTATCAACATACCAATTCAGTGTGAAATAAAAATAAAGTGATGGCACAGTCTTCTATGTCAAGATATAAAATATATTAAATATATATAATATTATTCCAAATGTATATTCTGAACTGGTCCTTTTTCCTTGTCCAGCAGGGCAATCTGTACATAAGCTCAAACAACTAGAATATCAACTCTGTGTGTGTAGTGTGCACTGGGAACACTGTGTTCCACATCTAGCCGGAACATTTTTATCTATTTTTTATATATTTGTTTTCTGAATGTATCTAGAGACTGACATAAAACCTTGAAACATAATATCACACAAAAACAGCATTTCCACACTAAAGTTCTCAAATCCCTGTGTGTGTTTCTCTGGTCAATAATGCTATCTTTAGACGGCAGCTTTCATCTAAGAAAAAAAATAAAGCTTTTTACTTACAAAATAGGAGGAAAAAAAGACTGTTCTTATACCTTGATTCTTGCTGTCACATATAATGTATTAAGTATGATCACCCCCTGGAATGTGTTGACCTTTTTTCACCAACTTCAGTATAAACACATTCAAAAACTCAGTCCAAATCCTTTTAATTTGTATATAAAACTGAAACATAGTAGTATTAGTAATGATTATCTGGATGCAGTATCCCTGCTTAAAAGTTCTCTAAAGGGTAAAAGAAGCTTACATCTCATATGTTGCAAATTTAAGTGCTCAATGCTAAAGAAAGTAAAGAGTGGTAATACTTTTCTTAAGGCTAATTTTAGCCATTTGGGACTATTTTGCAGGGTTCTTCCAAGTCTCTTTATTTAAGAGAATTCTGATCTAAAGTTTGTCCTGACTGACCTAATATCTTTATCCACTTTCATAAAAAGCGAGACTCAGTTTAAAAAAAAATGTTTGCTCACATCCAAAGATATTTTCTAGAATTACTCAGAGTTTTAATACTTTTTTTGTTTAACTCTTACATATTTTCTGTCTTTGCTACACATCAGGTATAAGTTTTAGTGTTTCTGCAATTGATTTTTTTTTCACAAGTAAGAGTGTGAGAGGAAAGTTTCATCAAACAGTCCAACACTTTGGTATCAACCGTTTTGTTTAATTTTTCATAGGCAGGGTTAATGTTAAACTTATAAATTGGTGTTTTAACCTAACCTAACAACAGTTCTATGCAAAAACTGCTGATCTACTGGGATGTTCACACAGAACTATGTAAAGTCTACAGAGAACGCTCCAAACTAGAGAAAATTCATCCAGTGAAAGGCATTTCTCCAGGCAAAAATGTCTTGTTATTGCCAGAGGTCATAGCAAGATAGCCAGACTGCTTTGAACTGATAAGGAAGGCAACAGTAACTCAACCACTCGTTACAATCAAGCTTCTCTGAATCACAACATGTTGAACTTTGAAGCAGATGGGCTACAGCAACAAAGGACTGCACCAAGTTCTACTCCTGTCAGCGAAGAACAGAAAGAGTCTTTTTTTTTTTTTTTTGTGTGTCCCATTTGGATCTTTACCTATCAGAATTATTGTCTGAAGGTCAGGAAAGATGCCCAACGGATTTTATTCTCACAAAAGGACCATCGCGGTTTTGCCTTAGTGATCCATTTGATTGACCTTTGTTATTATTTATTTATTTAATTTTCATTTGTTACAGACATGACATGATTGGGGGACAGGAAAAGGAGAGAGAGAACGAAGGGGAGTGAGGGGGAGAAAAAACAGAGGGGGAGAGGGACAGCAAGAGAAAGAAACACACACACACAAAAAAAACCCACGTCCACTGGATCACCTGTTGGAAAAAGCAAAGGGAAACAACAACAACACAATAATGTAATGCAGAGCAACACACTCTGCGGACCACAGCACTAACAGAGGTTGATGGTAACTACTGAATATTAGTTATGCAGTATGCAGGACTGACAGTACATAGTGTGTTCCAGAACAGCAGCCAGGGAAGGTGTAGATTGTGTCTGTGAACACCCGTGTGTGCACCTGTGTGCACCTGTGTGCACCTGTGTGGACGAGCGCGCTTGTATTCAAAAGGCTTCTCCATGTAATGGTTTATCAGAGGGTGTGGGGAGCCGTAGCTCCCTCCCCCAGTGTATGAAACAGGCATGGAGGAGACCCAGGCCCCAGACAACCAGGGGCCCCCAGACTGAAAGAGCCCCAGGAAGGCTGCACCACCCTCCTGGAAGGAGCTGAGGAGAGCCCCAGATGAGGGGTCTGCCAGCAGCCACGGAACAGAAGCCAGAGGGGGCCGTGATGACGTGCCCGTGGGCTCCGCCGGCAGCCAGCCGCGCCAGGGCGGCCGGGCCCAGGCCAGGTGGCCTGTCA
>VURO01000844.1:0-16607 GCA_015108175.1 Pelvicachromis taeniatus
CATCTACGACCAGCAGCATTTAAGCTGGATGCAGCGACCATTGAAGTGGGATTATTACACTGAACTGGAACTGTCGGCTAGCGAACTTGCTAACTGTGATTTTCTGGTCTTTTACTTACTCTCGAGAGTCGAGCAGAGAGAAGTTTTGGGGAGCACCACTTGTGCACTGGGCTACCACAGACAAGGAGACACTCGGGAGCAAAGGAGGAGCACAATTGGGAACTGCAATATTTGTGAACTGTTGGAATACGTTTTGGAGCACTGTAAGTAAACGCACAGTCTTTTCACCTCAGTCTAAAAACTGTGCCTGGGTCCTCTTTCCCTCTCACTTCTGCGACAATTCTGTCTGAGAAGGGAATAAGAGCCGGTCTCTTAAACGCCGGGCTGGCCGAATAATGTTTTGAATAAACGCCAGATCTTCTTAAATCATTTTAAATGGAAACAAGGAAGTAGTGAGCTGGGGGAAATATAATAATACAAAATAATAGCTGACCTAAAAAGCTGTTTAGAAATGATTTTGTTTATATACATTACATGAAATATAAATATACATTTGTAATGACGTGAAAAGGGAGTCCAACTTTAAAAATAAGTGATGTGTACATAAAGCATGTCTCACTTTGCCCAGCTGCTTGAGAAAAATGAGGTGCCGCTCCTCGAACTGTGACGGATCTTGGTTCTCGGAGGCCCACGGGAAGCCGAAGCCTCGTGCTCTGTTGGGCACCATGTCGCTCTCCACCAGCAGCTCGTAGTCTGAAACAAACGGCTGCGTCACTTTCAACAACATCTGGGTGAAATAACGAGCGTGCTGGAGTGATGCATGGTGATCTTCATCTGTGACAGGTTTCTCTGACAGACATGACTCCATTCATGTACCTACCTGGTGTGAAGAGACTGTTGAGATCTCTGATTATTGTTCTGAAGGAGGGCCGGTGTAAAGGCTCATAGTCCATACAGCTGTTTATCAGATTGGCCAGCTCTGTCCATTTGGGAGCCGGCAACTGGTGTCTGTCCTCATAAAACAAGTTTTTCTACACAACAGGAAAGAAGAAAATTAAGGACTTGATTGTTCTCAGCTTGGAAAAGAAGCCATGTTTTTAAAAGTTTATCATTAACATTTTAAACCTGTCTTTTCACAACACAAATTAATGAGTTTCACACGTTCAGAAATATAAATTTGCCTTTTTGTAACAGACTGACCAGCCTCACATCTGTACAGCTAATTGGTTCGAATCTAAGCCATTGTAATGAACACATTTCTCTCAATATGTCTCAAAACCAAAGTGTAAAAAAGGAAAACTGGAACATTAAATGCTTAAATAATTTACAAAGTGTATCAATGCATCCTTTTTTTTTTTTTGGACCTTGGAGCAGTCCAGTGTGCTGAGAGGTTTGTCTCCACCGCTGCAGATCTCCCAAAGTGTGGTCCCGAAGCTCCACTTGTCTGTGGCTAAACTCAGGTTTTGAGGGTTTTCAATGCACTCAGGAGGCACCCATGGGATACGCTCCACTAGCACTGCAGGTCAGACATGTAAATAAATAGAAGAGATGTGGAAAAATAATAAATGTTGGAAATGCAGAGCAAAGATGGAGAAAAGAGAAGCAAAACGGGACCAAATTATGTCCTCATAGGTATCTTTGAAAATGACGCAAAACCATGCAGCGAACATCATTCCTACATCACACAGGTGTGAGGTGAAAGCCTCAGGACCACCATGTCGGCGTTCTCACCTTCTCTGGGCAGCACAGTGATGCTGATACCGGGGTCACTGAGCTTGATGAAAGGAAGACTGCCTGTTTTCCGATCCTCCTCACGAATCAGAAGGACATTCTTGGCACAAACATTCCCATGAATTACGTTTTTATCCTCCTGTGTTCAGTTACAACAGGGACAACATAAATATCAACGCAGCATTAGGAAGGTCCCAATCAAACGCTCCACTGGTTAAGTTCCACGTTGGCTGTGGGGATTTCTCTTTTCACTTCAAAATGTGTTCATAATTTTCAAATTTAAAGAAAATCTGTATGGGTCATACAGCATTAAGTTGGTAAGTCTTACCAGGTAGTGCATAGCCCAGGAAAGCTGCTTGGCCACTTCCAGCTTCCAGGTGATGTTAACACAGCTTTTGTTCTTCTTCAGGTAGGTGTCCAGTGAACCAAATTTACCATACTCCTGCACCATCATGTCTGACCGGGAGATTGAGATTGTTTCATTTACTCATCTATTTAATTTACTTCTATCCATGAAGAAACTCTTGTCAACAAAACTCTATGAAGTAAAGCACTAAATTAACCAGTCTGTGGTTCACTGCTCAGGCTGCCGCCCCCGCGACCCAGCCCCGGATAAGCAGAAGATGGATGGATGGTTCACTGAGGATTGTTTTGAGCGGTAATGCACATGTGCTTACCCAGAGGTCTTCCCCTCTTACCATGCAAAATTCTTTGAGATTACTTCTTGTTGTGATTTTGAGGTGTTTATATGTATTTCATAAAACTGAACAGACTCAAAGTTTCTTCACTTGAACACTTCCCTCAGCCCACATGCACACTTTTTGCATCCCTTACATGTAAAAGAAGAAAGACTTTGACAACAGCTCCCAGACAGACTTCTTCATGTGTGTGCTGCTTTAAAGACTACAGTGCCCTTTAGTGACCTGTTGATCCCAAGGGCTTAATCCAGTCTGAACAAAGGGTCGGGGACACAGAGCTGCTCAGCAGGTCAGGAACCTTCTGCCCTCTGTGTTTGATTGACTCAGCTGCCCACAGGAACACAGTTTGACATTATTTGGTGCTTGTTTCATGTGTGAACACTCTCTTTTTCTATTTCAGGAGCCTAACTGTATCAATTCCTCATAGACCTACCACATGACTGGTATAATTAGTGTTTTGCTGCTCATTTCGTCTACATCTTAAATATGTTAAACCATCCAGTAAAGCTTGTGCTTGTGTTGTACACTTACTTTCATCTCCACAAACACACACGCCGTAAGTGAGAAGTAAGTGTTTGTGGGAGAGCTGGCTCATTATGCTTGCGGCTTCAAAAAACGACTGCAAGGAATGAAATGAGAGAAGAGAATTTAAATTTGAGTCCATGAACCTGATTAATCAATATGATTAACAGTCACATAAATTCTTCCTTAAGAAGCTAACCTCTGAATAGCTGCGATGAGCCTTGTCCAGAATCTTGATAACGACGTCCATCTGATGCATCTCCCCATAGTCTCCAAGCTCCTTCCTCACACCGCAAAAGATCTTGGTGAACGTTCCTTGACCCAAACTCTCTTTCTGAAACACAGTTTTATTGGTTTATTGGAAAAAAAAAAAAAAAAAACATTGTTTGGTTGACTCTAAATGGTTCCCTAGGCAATGTCCTCTCCTCATAAACTCCTCAAAATATATTAGCCTGAATAGCAGACGTCATGCAGTCATGCAACCAAAACAGCCTATATGAAATGCAGGGTTTTAATTTTTATTTAGAGCAGTAAGTTAAAGGTGGGATCTTCTGGATTCAATCAAGTGAAGAGTAACTAACTATTCTAATAAATTTTCAAGCCTCCACACGTGCATGCCGAGAACTAAATGAAATATTATGATCTCCTGCCCGAGCTGTGACCCAGGCAGCTAAACGTTATCGACCACCTGGATCTGCTTTACTGAAGATCAGATATATTGGCATTATCATCGGGCCTTATCATCACCAGGCAAATTGTCAGAAGGCAATATTTTTCTTCTGTGATAAATGATAGAGCAATCTTTTGTGGTTTCGAGAGGTCTAGTAACAAAGCAAACTGAATGAAAAACATCAAGCGCAAATCAGAAAGTAAAAAAAAAATACACTCAATTTTACTACTTAGTTTGATTGGAAATAAGAGGTTAGCAGCCGGGTGCTGCTAATCAAATGCACTGCTCAGCCAAGTGTGACCACCTCAGTGAAACCTGGTCTGGCAAAAACCAAACACAACACATCAGCACAAACACAAGCGCAGCACTACTTGTTTGGACTTTTTTTTGCATCCATACAACTCACTGTATATCAGAGAGTCAAATGTGAGGCCATCTATCTGACAGTTACAGCTTGGCTAAATAAACAGCCTGTCGTTGTGTGGTTTTCCAATGACAGTTCTGTCCAACAAAACTTTAAATGCTCAAATAAAATAAAAACAGCGACAACTATTGATGCCGAGCTACGAGCGGTTTCTGTTCAGAAGTCTTAAATATAAATTATATCTTTTAAGGGTTATAAAAAAAAATTAAAAAAATAAAAAAAAAAGAGAGGAAAAATAGAGGCATTTCAATACTATTTGGTTTATCCAGTGTGTTTGACAAACAACATGTGCACTCATGCAAACCAATGAAATAAAGAAATGCCAGTTTCTGGGATGTTTTCTTGTCAAAGGAGAGTCTGAAGTCCGGAGCCAAAGAAGGTTTACTTACGATCATGAGATCCTCCTTTCGAATCTTGTGAAAGACCATCTGGCTGATGTTGTGTTTGTGGAGCGTGGGAGATATGGGAATCTCGGCCCCTTGATTGTTTCTACACACCAGCAGGTTGGAGTTATCTGAAAAAAGGTAGAGATTATCAAGGTTTCAGTGAATCAGTCACAGTGTCACACTACACCTGACCAAAGCTAGACAATGACAAAAGTAAAATGATAACTGACACTGTAAAATATTGAATTGGATCAGCAATTATAAATCTGGATTATTACAATCAGAATTGTTATCATGAATATGAAAGTTATGTTGTGTGATTTTGTATTTTTCACCATAAACCATGAATCAGTTTTGGTTCCCAGAAACCCGGATTACTTCTCTGAATCATAGTTTTCATTTCTAACGTCTCCACAGACATGTTTTTTGACATATGTTTTTTGTTTGTTTGAGGCAATAAAAAAAATACTTTAGGTCGTTTTTAAAGCACCAAATACAAGTGGAAGCTTCAAGATGATTAATTGACTGCAGCAGGGATACAAAGGATATCACACATAAACAGTTACAAGATAACAGTAAACAATGACATAAAAATCCCCAGAAAGTCTGTGGATTGGATAGGACAGGATTTATCAGTGCTACTGAAACTGGATTTACAAGTTTGAAGATACTGGAAAACCACGATTTACTTGCTGATTTTATCACTGCCATCTAATATTTTACAGCTAAATAATGCATGCTGCTGACTGTTTGTATAGCTTCATGAGAAAATGCTAAAATGCTTCTTTCTTCTTTTTTTTTTAATTCATGTGGAAATGCATTTTACGGTGCCTTCAATTTTGAAATGAGAAATCTGCTTGTATTTCACTTTTTCGCTTTCATTTTGTTGCCCAGTTGGTGCACACACACATGTTCTGGATGTGCACACTGACCTTTGTGGCTGGGTGGGCAGCACCTGAGGAGCTGAAATGTGTATCCATCAGTGCGGAGCGCCTCCTTCTGGTAGCAATTCAGAAGTTCCCTGAGTGAACCAAAGCTCCTCTTGGCTCCACTCAGAATGTACTCTCCCGACTCAGTCTTTGTGATCTGACAGTGCTTATAGTCCACCATCGTTTCATACTGAAAATCAAAAGAAAAGTTACCACAACTGAGTTGTGCTGAATGAACAAAGGATGTTCCTTATTTCCCTTCTTTACTGCTGTTTCAGTCAGCCATACATGGTTGAACACTGGTAATTTTTACTTGTTTTAAGCCTCCCTAGGTCATACGAAGTTTAAACATCAAATTATTTAAATAGAATAATTTAGACTTAAATTCAAACACATAACACATATCCAGTAAGTCACAGTATGGTAACCTGCTGGGAGATGGAGACCGTCTGCTGCAAGTAGATACCAAACCCTATTGCTCCCTCTAGTGGCTGAAAATGTGATCAATAATCCTGTGCAGAGCTGTGCACTGCTTCTCTGGTTGTTGAAAACCAGTGGACATGGTTTACTTTCAGAAACAGCCGTGCAATTTCATTGTAGTGACTTTAAACATCTTACTTCATATTTTATATCTGCTTGGATGTATACTGTCATAAGGCTGAAGAAGCTGGTTATATTGCATAACAGTAATGTGAGAAATCGAGTGTTTCACACAAACATTAACACTACTTACCCCCACCACAAAAGACATGAAGTATTTATCATAATCCCTGGGGCTGCAGCGAAGCATGTACAGGCCTTGATGGTTACCAGAGCGCCGCAATTTACTGACTGTAAACTCCATCCTGCGATTAAAGAGGACAGAATGTTTTTTGCTGATTTCATGTGTTCATGACTGTGCATGTGGGACAAGATGTATGATATGCATGCGTGTGTTACTCACGACACAGGGCCATGGCAGTAGCTCTGAATGCACTCCAGAAGCCTTGGCGGCGCTACCTCTTTGCACAGGTAATGATGAGCATCGGCCACCAGTCTGTAGTATCCATCAATCAGTGACACGAACGACACGGCCACTGAGAGCGAGCGAAATTCCAGCTCCTTCATTGTGAGTCAACGCAGAGGGATACATAAAAATACAGATGCAGGATTTTACTTATTTTATGTGCTGGAAGCAACGAAGTATCTTATACACGAGCAAATGAGGACATCAGACATCATTTAATTGTGAGAGTTCAGCTGAGTCTCCAAGTTGATACCGGGATCCATGATGGCTGCCATTGCTGACATGTGCCTGTTATCTGCTGTCAGTACCAAGCGTTCATTTAACTGTCTGAATACATAAACTATATTTATCAAATAATGGTGCTGTAAGCGTATTACACCTACAGGAGCTGCTCAGCCATGAAACCCCATGCCACAAAGCTGCTGGTGCAGTGTTTATGCTGCCGTTAATGCCAGAGCAGGTCTGGAACTGTACAGATATTGAGTCAGCAGAGCTTTGAGCACTTGATGACTCAGTCTGTAACTTTATGTGGTCTGCCACTTGGAAAATGAGTTGCTGTGGTTTCTAAAAATTCCCACTTTACAGTATTACTATTTGCAGCTGACTGAAAAAAGAAAAAATTTCAGAGAACAACTTGTTGAAATGGCAGTAACCTATTTGGTGTCTTCTTTAAAATGGCCCGTTCTTTCTTTCACAACATTTGTCTTGCAAATGTTTGTAAAGGCAGACAGCATGGTGAGGTGCTTGATTTTATACACCTGTATCAATTGAACTAAAAATACCTGTATTCAAAGATTAAGAGGACTAGCCATGTACTTTTGTCCACAGAGCGTATCTGCTGAACTGCTAAGCATCTATCATGATACTGGAGCTGATGTTGAGGCTGTTATGCTCATGTGAAGAAGATCAAACTTGTAGGAAAACAACTTATTTTTCCACAGTTTGTCGTTTGGAGCAGATTGCTACCCCTCTATGAAGCTGGTTTTGCTGGAGGTTTCTTCCTGTTAAAAGGGAGTGTTTCCTTCCCTTGGGAACCAAGCGCTTACTTGTAGATGAACGATGCTGGAGTTTCTCTGTATTATTGTACGGTTGGGGATCCTGCTTCATTGCATTTAATTTAATTGCACATTTTCCTTAACTAAATCCAAATTAGGTCTTATGTTTAGATATTATGTTTAGCTAGTTGTTTGTCAATTGTGTTGGCTGCTAAGATTTCTGGTGATGACATGACTTTATTATTTCGGGTAGCTAGAGGAGGATGGTGTGTACTGTGAATGTAAGTCATGTTGGCCCCATTGAAACTATTTATCTTCATATCCTTAAATACTTCATTCAAACGAATAAAGAGCAAACGTTGCCCTTCTCAAAATGCAATGCTGTGACAAGTCACTTGAGCACATGTGGTTCTTAGGAAGAACATTCCTGATTCTGCCCAAAAAAGGCAACATGATTAACAGACAGTACTGAAAGTTAAATCATTTTAAAGCGAAGTGAACTGTAATTTAAATTTCTCAGTAACAGCAGAGAATGACCAATAACACAGCAGAAGTGTTTACTATACCATGATCTGGTTATCCTGTTTGGTGAGGGTAACTATGCGGCTCTCTGCAGATCCTTCCTTATTGCCCTGTTTGATACTGATGTCAATCACCTCTGGAAAATCACAGTATGTCTGCAGCTCCTGCGCACACACACACACACACACACACACACACACACACACACACACAAAAGTTTAAAATAATTATTTGTACTCTTTTCTTTTTTTTTTTTAAATCAATGCACACAAGCACCAATGATGAGACACGCCCATGACACAAACACGCTTGTAATATATTTGTTCTCACCTCCTCTGCTCTGTCCTCCTCTTTCCCTTTAGACCACTGGATGCCCTTATTTCCCATGACAATGATGGTAACCTCATTTGAGGAGGTGTCTGTGACTTGGAAGCGCTCGGAGTAGAGACCGGGCAACAGCATCTCAAGGCTCATTAAGTATTTGAGCTTAAGGTTACACACAGTAGCCTTGCATTCACTGAACTGCTGGATGAACCTCCTGAAGCGATAGCGGATTCTCTTCCGAGTCAAAATGTTATATTCCTGGATGCGGCTTCGCATGGACACTGGGAGGAAGGACTTGTAGCTAAAAGAACAGAGAGGCCATTCAGGAGGATCCGTCCAAAATCTTTACAAATAATACAACCTTAATGATTAGTTAGGCAGAAGAATATATATTTGATGTACATATCAAAAACGAACTGTGTGATCAAGCCTAGTACAGATGAAATATTTTCACACACAGGTATTTTATTTAACTGCATGAACAGTTTGTCTATCACACTACTCTGATATTGTTTTGCATAAGCTATACCACATGAACACCAGCACAGGAGCTACCATTTCTAATTACTAAGGTAAAAAAGTTTGCAGCATATGCAGGGGACTGAACTTCCCTTGAATTGCAGTTATTTCTACATCATGCAATAAGCTCAGTGTGTTCTCTCCGTGACCTTATCCAGATTCTCATTGTTTGCAGCAAATTCGATCCAGTTTTTTGATAAACTCTCCATCAAAGAAAGTTTAAAGCACTTGTTCCTTTTTTTATTTTTAACAAATGAATACCATATTTTTACAGTTTTCTACAAAGCTTGCAAGGGCACAGGTCTAAGCAGAGGCGGATCAGTCAAAAAAATATCTTCCCCTCCCCGACCACCTATTCCAGGTCTTCTAGTGGAACATCAGCCTAGATATATAACCTTTCCAAGAAGTCCTGGGTGTAACCAAGGTCTTTTTTCCTGTTGCACAGTCTAGTCTAATGACCTAAGCCGCTTGATATTTAAGTCCAAAGATTACATGTATACTAGTTGAGCAAACTACCAGCAATCCTTGATTTTCCTTAAGATGATGATGGCCTAATCCTGTGTCCCATAACTAGGACGAAGGTGGCAGAGGTCAACCAATGATTCTTTTGGACAGTGTTAATTACCCTCTGTGCAGACTTCCTGTTCTCAGTCGTGGCCCCTGCATACCAAACACCTATGCAGTAGGAGAGCACGATCTCCACTGAAGAGCAGTAAAAGGTCAGTAGCAGCTTTTGGTCCAGGTTATTCTTCCTTAGGACACAGAGAAAGTGCAGCCACTGTTGGACCTTCTTTTCCAGGGTGTTGGTGGTGTGAGTCCAGGTGACCTGAGCTGAGGGCGCCCAGAAACCTGTAGGTGGAGACAGATTCCACCTGTTCTCTGTTTATAATGAGAGAGGAGTGGACCTGTTTGTGCCTCCTGAAGTCCATTTTGAGATCTTTTTTTTTTTTTTTTAAGGACGTTCAGCTTCAGGTTATTTTCTGAACACCAGCAGGACAACCCTGTTGACCCTCTACCTCAACTCTGTACGCTGTATCATCTCCATCAGAGATGAGCCCAACTACGGTGGTATCACAGTTGACTATGACGTTGGTTGTTTGGGTTGGTGTACAGTCATGTGTGTACAGGGTGTACAGTAGGGGCCGGGAACGCAGCACTGTAAGAATCAAACCAAGCAAAGAAGGTGTTGAGTTCTCTGCAAGTTTGAAGCTGCTGTTGGGTTTGGGAGGCTCTGGCCTTTGTAGCTGGTGAGGGCTTGGATGCCTCTCCGCAGGGGTTGCTGTCTGTGAGGAAGCCCTCAATCCTCCTCTTGTAGGCCTTCTTGGCCTGTTTGATGCCCCACCTCGGGTTGGCTGTGGCAGGTTGGTTCTGGTATGGGGTGTGATAAACCGGCAGGTGGAACACACCCTAAAAAGCACCACCGTAGTCTTCCAATCTAAGGACACTGTTGCCCAATTCCATGCAATGTTGCAGGGGCAAGTTAACCACCAAAGCCCCGCAATGTCTAAAACTTTAAGCAACTTAAAACAAATCTCCTCCACTCCAGTGGATAGTATTGTTTCATTTTACATGAAATTTATTTTCCCATTTTCATTTTCATTTCCTTGTTCTTCTATTTCTTAACACAGCCTGATTATATCATTATCTGCAACACTTAAGGAAAGGTTTTTCCTTCACTCACTGCCAGATCTTCAGGCCCCAAGTTTAAATGTCTAGTTTTTTCACAGAAGATTAGTTTAGATTTCTTTGACTTAGAGCGGTCACGCCCTTTGATAAAAACTTACAGTTTTAAATTGAGCCTAAACACAACTCCTTAAGGGCTTCCTGGGGTTTCTGGTGTCAACTGCCTTGAAGCAGTACCCGAAAGTGTAAAGCATGACATTTACTGTTCCCACTAGGTGATGCTATGACCTGTCAAATATTGCAAAATGTGCAAAATTGAGCATGTACTTCAAAAAGGCGATCAAAGACATAAAATAACAATAATAATAATAATAATAAACTGAGCAGATACAACAGGGCCTTCACGCTTTGTGTGCTCAGGCCCTAAAAAAAAACAATCCAGGAAGTCTTTCTAGGTACTACGTAAGTAAAACCATAGAAGACTACTAAAAGTTTGTTTACTAAGTTAATTTTTTGAGCAGATTGGCAAGTAAGAAACAGACGGCAAGCTACCTTTTGTCATTGTAGATGTCCACTGCTGACTGCCCGCTCTCTTTGGCGAGCCTCATCATGTCCAGCACGGCCATGCCCAGACACTCCTCCTGCGCTTCATGGCTGACTGGAATATCAACCCAGCCATTCAGAAAGTCACTACGCCACTGACAAAAGAAAATGAAGAAATGATACACAAAGAACAAAGTAAGTATGAATAAAGCTAAGAATGAATCCGATTAGGAGCAGCAGGCTGAACAGAAACCAGGTATCTTTTAAAGAGAGCAGCTATTTTAATGTTAATATAAAGAATGATTGTAATTTCTTCCATAGCATCAGTTAAAAATCAGAGATATGGGGGCTTCATTATTGCAAAGACCCCATAATATAATGCTGGGATGTAGTATGACATCAACACAGCTCTACAGCTGTATTATTTCCAGAGGGTTTGAACTGCCCTAAATGATAGGCGCTGTAACTCAAAAAAAAAGAAGCTTCAGCACTGATGAGAAGTCAAAACAGGAAACAAAATTGTGCCCATTTATTAAAAAAAAATTAAAAAAAAAAAAAAGTTTTTACCAGACCTACAAATCTACCCATACTTCAAGAACTACCACTAACTCAATGTTCCCCAGTGAGCCAGCGTTTGGCAACAGAGGGAGGAAAAAACTCCCTGTTAACAGGAACAAGCAGAAGCAGGTTTATGGAGGGGCAGCCTGAATGACAAAAAAAAATGCACAAGTTTTATGCACAACTCTACAACACTAGTACAACACTATTTCATCAGAAAACTACTTCGTGGCTGAATTATTGTCCACCAAAACAAACTCATCTGTTTTGCCACACAGCTCAGGGTGTCAATAGTAATAAAAACAAAACTCATCAGACAGTGTCTGTGAGTGATCAGCACAAACATGACAAGATCAGGAAAAAAAAAAACAAAAAAAGGTCACAGAAACTATTTTAAAAACATGCACACACAAATGTTTGTGTGAATGTACACACAAAAACAAAACAAACCCAGACCTGTTCCCCATTTTGTGCTTCTTGAACACTCTCACTACCCCACTTCCTGTTTTCTCAATTTGTACCAAAGAATGGGCTGACACGACAGACAAACTGGCAGGCAGTCAGAGAGACAGAGAAACAAGCACATTTTATTTCCCCCCCCCCAACAGTGCTAAAAAAAAACAAACCCAGAAAGAAACCACATGCAGCGACGATAAAGAAATGGTGAAGGAATTAAACAGACCCGGCAGACTCTATGGCTCTACAAAAAGAAAATGACTGACTTACTATTCTTTATGAGGTATAAAGCGTTAAGACTAACCTGAAAAAACTGGTATGCCATGACACAGTCGTCCATCACAGGACTTTCCATCCCTTTAGACAAACCATAGCGATGAGCATACGATGCATTGTTGCTGTTGTACCAACCAGGAAAATAATATCTGGACAAGAGGGGTGATCATGAAAAAGACCAAGAAAAGGAATAAAGTTTGAAAAATCTGAAACAGATTAAGGAAATCAGAACTAAAAAAATCTAAACTAAAAAAATATAACCGTTTACCTGATTCTGAAGTGGAGTTTCTCACAGGATGAGTGGTCCACTTTAAAGATATGATTAGGGGCAAACCATGTCTGGTCACTTTCTCTCATTAGGCCAAACAAGCTGAAGTACACTGGACCAATCCCTGGAAAAAGAATAAATGCATTGTTTGAAATTAATTAAGTCGTTTAGATGTTTACGATGCTGTTAGCTTCACTCTGCTAGCAGCTACTTTTCCCATCTACTGTCCCCTATTTAAAAGTCACTTCAGTAGACACCTAATTGCACAGATCAATAACCAGTTCCTAAATATAAAAACCAGTTTCACTAAACAAACTCATCATATTTAAAAAAAATTTTTACACATGCAGCATGCTTTGTGGTATCACTGCAGACTGCAAACAACTGCATTAACATGCTCACTAACAACCAAATATTCTCTTTGTAGTTAATCTTCAGTTACCGCTGGTTGATAATGCTTCCCCCCACATCAAAAGTCAGCCATTTCCCTGTGTGCTAGAAGTTTGATGATGATGATGATGATGATGATGATGATGATGATGATGATGATGATGTACATGCCAAATGCAGTATTAAGAGAATAATACTGCATTTGGCACAGTACTGTAATTTGTCAGGTCCCACTAGGTGATGATGTACTCTATCATGTTTACAAGAACACAATGGACACCAGGACAGTGACCTAGACCCTTAATCCTGAACTAGGAAAACCAGTTAAATTAAAATGAATGTTCTTGTCAAATCTGAAAAAGTTTCCCTCGAATGTTCCTGAGATAGTGGGTTCCCGACTGAGCTCCTTAGCATGGGTGATGAACTTTATTCGTCTGGGTCAGGCCCCGGCGGTCTACAATGCTGAGGCATAAAAAGTCCCATGAAGATAACAACTGGTGTTTTATCGGTGTTTGAACTAAACTTACAGGACAGAAAATGTCATCACGCATGCGGAAGCACTCACACATGTGAAGCAACAGCGTGAGGACAGAAGCGCTGCCGAGGAGGAAATGGGCTCAACCACAACAAGGGAAGTAAAGTCAAAGTGCTAACAAGGTTAATGTACAGGCAACTCCTAGCTTGCGATATGTATTACAATCAAAACAGTATAAAAAGTTCAAAATACACTGAAGACTAAAATCAGGGTTCATATGCCTTTTTTAGGCGTTTATAGTGTATAAATTCAAAACGCAC
Source organism: Pelvicachromis taeniatus (assembly GCA_015108175.1). Taxonomy (NCBI): domain Eukaryota; kingdom Metazoa; phylum Chordata; class Actinopteri; order Cichliformes; family Cichlidae; genus Pelvicachromis; species Pelvicachromis taeniatus. The sequence continues at coordinate 13,636 of VURO01000844.1, forward strand.
ATTTCACTTAAAAATTAAAGATGTGCAAATGTGAATAAATCAGCTTGTTAGAAATATTCATCTCCTGTTGAAAAAAAAAAAAAAACCTAACCCCACAAAGCAAGAAAACTACTACAAAATAATACACAGCAAGGCCAAATTAATAGGTCTTCTCATCAGATATTGATGGTTCTTTAGTATGTGACACAAAAATAAAGCTAACTGTAAGATGCTTAACTACATTGCTGTATGTATTAATGTTGAAGTCCTAAATTATGACCTTTAAAGTGTTTGTGCCAATAATATCATGTACAGTAAGACAGGCATGGTGAACAGAACTGGGAGAGTCAGTTCAATTCAACATATAAGACTTTAAGAATGCACAAGCATCTAACTAAAATCTATTTATTTAATCTATCAGCTGTGATTTTATTATGTACAATTATAATGTATTTTTTCATCTCTCTTAAATAAACAGAAAGTCTTAAAGTATGAAATATTCATATACAAAAACATATAGATATTTGTCTATTGGAGTCTCAGTGGATGATAGTGTCTCAGAGGCCTCAGTGTGAGTTTGAAACCATTTATAATGCTTAAGTTGTTTAATGTGTAGGCGCTCACGATAAACAGATTTTGAATGAAAGCTTTGTAACTTCGGTAGCACAAAAAAAGTGTCTATTCTTTGTGCCCATATGGATCAGTCCATCTTATTTCCATTATTTCCCTGTAAGGTGTTGCCAAAGGCACCAAGTTAATACTTGAAAAAGCTGCAGCAGTACACAAAAATATAAACAGTATTCTATCTACTTGGTGACAACTTTGCTTTTATCCTTTAATCAGAAAGCCTTAAGTTGGCTAGTTATGTATAGGGCTAAAGTTTAAAGCTTTCACTTGAGTGAAGTAACTCACATTACTGCTACTGCTAAGTAATGTTAGCAAAGTTCACAGCATCTTCCATATAAATCACCACGCCATAACTAACTGCTATAATAGCGCTGCCGTGTTGAATCACACAATAATATTTTAGAAATTAGCATTTGTTACGTCTACCTACTCAAAATATTTACTAGGACTCACCTATCATGTGACTCGAGAGCACAAACTCCACTATTGTCGTTTTCCATCAAACACTTATTAAAACGGCAGCCTCCAGGTATGTTAGTGCGCTCATCCCTGACTGTCCAGGGGGAGGGGTGGGGTCACACATTGAAACAGACAGACATGCAGAGGTGCGAGGCAGCCCAGGCGGAGAAATTTTGCTTTTACACTTTGCAACTCATTTGATTTCGCTATCTGATAAGAAAACTATTCAGATCGTTATTTCTGGTAAATTACAGTTACAGTTCCAAGCACTTTTAAGCACCACATCTAAAATTCAAGCACTTTTCAAACCTTCAAAAGACAAGATTAAAATTCAAGCATTTTCAAGGATTTCAAGCACTCATACGAACCCTGTAAAATACTGCAGTTTTTGCAATTTAAGAGATTTGTACTGTATGTTAGATTTAATAACATTGTATTCTTATATTAGAAACTGAACCATGAAACAGAACATCCTTGAATCTTACTTTTTAACTTTTTTCTATGTGAGGACTAAAAAGAAGAAATTGAACTAAGGATGACTGAATTGACAGAAATGAACTAACTAACTTCAGTCTGGTAGCAAGATGTCCTGCCCTAGCCATTTAAATGATCAATGATTCTCTAATAAATAATATCCTAGTAGCAAACAATTCAATAAGATGTCAACGTATTCAGCTAAATTCAACTGCAATTAACCAACAAAAGAAACCGTTTAAGAGTCGATCAGAAGACTGTCTGAAGACTTACAAAAGTAGGGAAATATAAATAAAGCTCATGGTAAAAAGACTTCATTCAACCATTTCAGAAGAAAGAGTGCAGGACATTGTTGTAGAACAGCATAGAAGAAAGGCGTAGGGGAAAATAGACACACAGTGAGACAACTTCCTGATCTGGGTTTTCTAGAAAAAAGGTGGCCTGAATATCTTAGTTCTGTTTTCACGACTAAAAACTGACCTAAGCAGTCTAATTCTGGCCTTACTTTAAAAGACAATTTAAGAAAATTGACATCTAAACCTTGAGGAACTTCAGTGCTCCTTTATAGCCTTTTCCTCATCAAGGGGATTTAACCACCTCTTTAAAATATTTGGTGAAGAGGGCTGTACTGATTTAGTTTCACAGGACTATAAATGGTCAGTTGTGTGAATCATCTCGGGTTTTAATGTGCTTTGAGCATGTGTTTCAGCTTGGCCATTATTCAATACCAGATCCTCTGCATATGAAATTTGTAGACAAGCGAAACGATTTTGGTACCAAAAAGTTTCTGGTATTTGATCTGATTATCCTCTAAATTCTAGAGAGCAATTATGTTTAAGGCTTTGGTTGTGTGCACTCATACAGCAGGGATGGACATTATTTGGGAACATTTGAATATTTAATAAAGCCTCAGTCACACAACCCCAGAGACTGGTCAGTTACCCATTAGCAACCCAGTGTCTCGGTGACCTTCAACATCTGCCAAACAGCTCAAATTCACTATTTTATTTGTGTCGTTAACGTTGGGGAATGTATATTTTTATTTCTTAGTGACTGGTGGCTGCCAGGAGGTCCCTCACCAGTCTTGAGGCCTGCGTAACTAAGGCTTAGGCTTTTAAAAAAAAAAAGCTGTTAATTACAAATTCTGACAGTTAAAGTTATTATTATCACAAGTCTACCACAATTATGCACAATCATCTGACAACAGTTTGGGAATGGAGAGATCTTCAATTTAGAGTCACATAGTTTCTTGTGAGAATGGAGTTAAAGTTACTGCCTGAAGTTCCCCTTCCTATTAAATTCTGTTCAAAATGCATTCTGCAAACCATCGGCTGTAATGTGACAATGATTTAGCACTTAATTGTTTTTTGTGTGGGGCAGTTTTTATGTGGGTTTTTCTTGGGGGGGGGGGGGGGGGGTTTTTTTTTTTTAAA